>JAQQPU010026130.1:0-11672 GCA_029168905.1 Artemia sp. Kazakhstan ARC1039 | reverse complement strand
AGTTCTAAAGCTTTATCAATTTTTTCTCAAAGAAAAATTACGTGGTGTGCATGAATACAGACTTGCAGCTAAATTAAATATAGTCACTTCCTTTTTTCATATATGTTTATTGATATTGGTTTGATTTTTATTGTCTGTAGTACTGAGGAGCTCATTAAGAAGATAATCAAGCACAAGTTTTAAAAATTTTGCCCCTTTGTTCAAAAAAAGAGATAATCAAATATTTAAACTACTAAAACTAAAATAATTGCTTGCTAGTTTATTTTCCTTGACAGGTATGTCTCTCGATTTCCTGATTCTTAAATTTTACTTCGTAATATGCACGTCTTCCCAAAAAAATCCGGCTCACCAAGTTTCTTTCTGCTTTCGCAATTACGAATAATACAAAATCGCACCATTTTTCAGTGACTGACAAATACATACTGACCCGCTAATGTCAGAGTAAATCGGAGGAGCTGTTTGTACGCGCCGAGAATGAAGTGCCAAAAATCATCAGCTGTGATCTTACTGTTATATTATCTATATACAGTGGCTAAAGGGGTGTGAGTAGTAACCTCGCCAGCACAGCTTGATTCCGGAGGATGGAAAAAGCCACAGTCTCAAGGCCCTTTTAAGGGTTACCATCATTTTTATGGAAGGTAAATACTAGATGGTTGATTGTTTCGATATTATGAAGCACTGGTGCGTCTATATAATTCTCGTAAATGAGCCACTAAGCTTAACAGTGGTAATTTTCTAACTGCTAAGACTATTGGCATAACACTAAGGAAACAATAGCTTCAAGAAAATCTAAGTAAAAACAAAACAGAATAACATAAATGAAAATATGCTTATATTTAACTTACATTTTTCGCGAATTTCCACAGGTTCTAACCCTGACAATTTTGAAGTAATGGCTTTTAGCTCAATAGGCAAACCGTGGCAGTCCCAGCCAGGTCGATATTCAACCCGGTGACCTCTCATGCATTTATACCTTACTATGCAGTCTTTTGTGATCTTATTAACGGCATGTCCCAAGTGTAATCGGCCATTAGCATAAGGCGGTCCATCATGAAGAATAAATGCTTTTTCTATAGATCTTTCAGCTAGCTGCCATTTGTACATACCTTCGAAATCTGCCTCCTAGAAAAGAGAACGTCAACTAAAGTTAATTATCTCGCCTTAAGGCTTTATTACGCCTTCCAATTGTTAACTAGCAACGTTTGCTAGCAATATTCTACTAGCTCGTGGAAACAGAAGTTTTAGCTAAAAAAAAAGCTGTTAGCTAACAATTATCAGAAACATATTAATTAAACAATTCAAAAAAAAATACATGCTTGAAAAAAAAATCTAGAAAGTTTGCAACTGAATATTTTCTGGTTATATCCAAACAGTTGCAAAGTCTCTGTTCAAACTTTTCCGGTCAGCTCTCAGATTAAAATGCATTTTGAGTACACTTCTGTTCGGTTGATCAGTCGATTGCCCTTAGGCTGTAGACATGTGACGTCACACAGGTGTACCTCGCAGGAATAGCCTCCCGGATAGCAATAAGGGCTCTGAATCGGTTTCATCATTTAAACCCCGGGTCAAAGAGTTTCTACTCAGTCGGGATCAGGGTTGCCCCCCCCCCTAGTGCTTTATCACTATTTCTAGTGATTTTTATGTTGCCTAGTAATTTTCTTCCAGCTAGTGATTTATAGCGATTTTTGTTCCAAAAATGGTTATTTTTTCCTAAATCTAGCGATTTTTCAAAATATAGCGTTTAGATTCATGATTCAATCGAATAAATCATATAAGAATCTAATTAATAAAAAAAAACGCAAAATAGTTATTCACTATAGTTTCTAATATGTTTCAGATTAGCATTTATGCAAATATGCCATCTTTGAAACTTTTGATTTCCCACCATACGTCGATATCAGATATAGAACTCAGAGTGTTATCATCAAGATAATAGGCAAACCTACTCAATCGCAAAGTCGCAACAAAGTTCTATACTTCCAATTTCACAACATTCGCTCAGGTCGAATTTTTGTCCTCATATTTATGTTTTTTTTTTCTCTATAACCTATCAGTTCTAAATTTTTTTCATACGTCTATAAAGGTTTTTTGTATCCCCCCCCCCCCGAAAAAATACCCTCCCCAAACAAAAATCCTGGATAAGCTTTCGATTTAAACGCATTGATTTTTTTTTTTTTACCCGAATTTGACAGCAGATCCCACAACCAAAAAAGCTATAATATTGAATTTGAACAGCAAATCTTAAGAAGAATCTATGTGGTTCTTTAAGTGTGTTTTGAGGAAGAATAACATCATGAACATTATTACATTTAGAATGGTTTATTTTGTTGATTACATTTGGAATAAGGGAGGGGCTAATCTAACCTGTGTCATAAGTAATTATCCTTTAGCTCAGTATGAAGGACGCCAGCGCGTTTACAAGGCAAATAGCTTTATTCAAACCAACTAAGAACTCATTTCTCTTTTTTATTCATCATAGTACCCAAACACAGGTTATGATTTGGATTGATTTGGAAGGAGGGAAAGACTTGGTATCTCCAAATCCTCTTCTACGCACTATTGAGGAGACTAAGAAAGGAGAGGATAACGTGGTGTCTTTTAACTGTATTATACATGAATAGTATAAGACAAGCACAATAACAAGTATAATAATAGTATAGTAAAAGGACAAATCTAGTCGTCGCAAGTTCTGTATAAGCTTCCTAAGGCGTAGCACTTATGACGTTATTTCATCAGTTGAACGGGCTTTATTATCACTTTAGTACAAATATAAATTTTAAAAAGTGTAGATAATCTCTCATTTAAGTTTATTAGCAGAAGGCAAGGCCATGATTTTTGTTCAGGGGGGGGGTATTGTTGTTTGGAGAAAAAACTTCACAAAACGCATTAAAAAAATTTTTATATGCATTTTGTTACTTTTTTATGAGTCGGACCAAATTTTTTTTTTTTTTGGGGGGGGGGGGGGTGGGTTCAACCCTGGAAATCCCCCCTGGATACGGCGTTGGTAGGAGGTTAAAGATTTATGTTCTCTAAAAATAATTTAGTAGACACAAAAATCGCGGCAAAATGAATAAATTGGGACAGCTACCACAAGAAAAGCCATATAAACAGGAGAGGGGGGGGGGATAAGGCTCATCATGTCTGGTTGTCTCATAGATTTAATGAGTATTATACCATTACCACAATATCCTACCATTTTCACACATGAAAAACCTGAGCCCAAAATTACCAGCCATGACGAAATTTCCAAGGACAATAATAAGAAAAATCAAGAAAGCCAGTCTAAGGCCAGCAGAATTCACAGGCCAGAGATAAGATATAATGGTAAACAGACATAACAAAAACCTTTATATTGACTCGGTTTATGATGGTTTTTCGAATAATGAACTTTTCATCAAAACAAGTAATTTAGTCGCACAAACCCCTCAGTTAGAATCAATTAAGAATAACAGGCAGACGATTTGCTGCAACAAATGTGAATAAGTGGGTTATTTCCTCACAGAATTAGTAAATATTTTGTGAATAAATGAGTTTTTTTGTGCAAACGAAGTTGTCTATGCTGAGGGCTAAGGACAATACATAATCTTTTTTTTTTCTTTTCGTTTGGTTATCAGTTGCTTTCTGGTTTTAATCGGAGCAGCTCAGTCAAGGCCGTATCCGGGGGAGGGGTACCGGGTTTGACGGCATCAAGAACACCTTTGGTAGATTTGACAAATTTAATCTGTAAGAAACGGGGGTTATCGGTAAGTGGAAATGTTAGTAAGGTTCTTATTTCAACTTTGAAATATGCCGCTTATAAGGCTTGGAGCTGGGGATTCCATCTTTCATAAATTTCAGTAAGGTACCGAATCCTTCCAAGATTTTTTTGTTGCAGTTTCTCTCTAGAAAAGTGAAAACTTCGACAGAAGCAGTTTTAAGGGGGGAGGGTAGAGGAGGCACTTGTCAAGAGCGCAGAAACTTCAGGGGCGCAAAATTTCAAATAAAAAATCTAACAGTTATAATCATTTTGTAACTTTTGAAAAGTAGAGGGAGCAGTTCGCAGTAAGTACAAGCAAATTGAATCCGAAATTTTCTTTTTTCCCAGATAACAGATTCGTCATTCCAGGGATAGTTAATAACTTTGCAAAGGGTAAAGTAAGAAGTGTCAGATTAAAATGAATGGAAAATTTTGCTAATAAACAAGAATAATGTTAAAATTTGGCCTGAAAATTTTTCGGAGACAGGGGGGGGGGCGCTAATCAATATTTTGCCACGAGTGCAGGAGAGGCCAGTACAACCACTGAACTTTGATAAATATTTTCTAGGGAGTCGAGGTCACGAAAATCAGAATTATTTCCCCGTATATCCTGTATATTTCATTAAAAAACACTTTAGAGAACTTTCAAGACTAAAGACAATCTAGAAAAAAGGGCGAACAGTCTACGTACTCTATTTGAGACAAGCTGATTATAAACACTCACATCATGATGGGATGTGTTTATTTCGAATTAAACGGAGCTTCCTGGGTTCGACAGGAGTAATTTTACTGTCAGGGCCGAATCCAGGATTTTATTCGGGAGGGGGGGGGGTGTATTTTTTCAGAGGGGAGGATTTGCAAAAGAAAACTTTATAAAACGCATCAAAAAATGTTTTTACGTATTTTTACAAGTCGGAAAAACATCTCGAGAGGTGAGGGTCAAACCCCATAACCAAGGCCATACCAAGGACTTTTTTGGGGGGGGTTTTAACCAAAAAAAGGTTCGGGGGGGGGGGGTACACAAAAAAACTCAAAAAAAGTATGCAAAATTTGTTTATATCCATTTTTGTTCCGTTTTTACGAGTCAGACAAACATTTCGGGGGGGGGGGGGGGGGTTCAAACCCCCCTAACCCCTCTGGGTACGGCCTTGACACTAACCCCTCCCCTGAATACAGCCACTAATTGTACCCCCCCCCACCCCCTACCCACCACCAAAAAACTTCTATGACTATAAATGAAATTAAGGAGCATGAACATGAAAGACAAGGTTAAATGGTTTATTTACAAATTGTAGCGGTTGACTTTACCAAAGGATCGTTTTAATATCAGAAACTAATTAGATGGCGCTGGTAAGTATTTGAAATAGCAAATGTAATTTCATTTTTCAAGACTAATTAATCCTAACTAGCAAAAAAAAACTTAAAAGAAAATAAAATGAAATAATAATAGTAATAACAATAATAAGGAAAATAATAAAAACAAGGGTAAAATAATGCAGTATTCACCTTAGCTATCATATGGTCGTTTTTCATTCGGTCTTCTGGGGAGATATAAAGAGGAAAAGCTGTTTTTGGTAGAATTACAGTATTAGTGTACTCTCCAACTTCTTTTTTGTTTTTATTCTTTTTGCAGCAGCATGAACTTGTGGCAAAAGATCTCTGAAAAAGAATATTTAACATTCACTTAGGCATAACTACAACAGCTTGATAACATATTTTTCTTAGGAAAGAAAAGATTCTTATAGCCAGATCCTTTCTAAAATGCCCTAAAATTGACAATTCCATCAAAGTTGCTCTTTAATTCACTCCTGCAATGTTAGAGATCAACCAAGTAAGAAAAGAGGTAAATTGAAAGTCATTGAAAGTGATTTGAAAGTCAGTAAGAAAATACCTCCTCAACCTCCTCTCCCATCTAACATACTCAATTATCCAACTTCATGTGGAAGTTCTGATAAGAAAAATAAAGGAATACCTCTTCGCGCTGAAGAAAGTACCCTAATTCTAAATGGTATTCATACATGTACCCTACTCGTCAAAGCCATGCTTAATCGAACTCGTTGAAAAGTTAAAAAACAGGAATGAAATGAAAAACCTCCAAAAGAAAAAATAGATAACTTCTTGTTGGATGGCCCCATGTGAGAAAGGGAATGTAATTGAGCTCAAAAGCAGTAATGAAAATTTACTTTTAATAAAAATAAGAAAAAAGAACTACTATACTTATGTTCGTTGTTTCTTCATCTTTCTTAAGGACAGAAAGAGTCGAGAGGTTTTTGATAGACGAGTTAGAAGCTTGATAGAGCTCAGTTTCTTCCAAGAGTATGGAAACTGGAGCACAGTTTCTTGTGTGTTTCCTAGCCCAGAAATACACGATAAACCCCTAAAACAAGCAATTGGTCAAATCTTAAAACTAAAAAGGAGAAAAATGACTGAAGATCAACCAATCAAAAGATAAGTAAAGGCGCTGGCAATTAAATTTTACCAAGTCAGATAATATAGTCTGCGGGATATAATGCGGCAAAAAATACTTCTGGAACCTAATATATAAAGAAAAAATTGCGTCGGGGCAAGTACCTCCCCCCCCCTCCACAGAAAATTAGATACAAAAGGGGCCAAAACTTTTTCCCCCGTTTGACAGGTTCCCCCTAAAAAAAGGGATCCAAACAGCCAAAGAAAAGCAAAAAAAAACTTTTCTAACCACTTCATATAGAAGGGAGGCGTACGCTCCTCATAAGGGACTCATTTGATTGAAAATTGAAAGTTAAAGTGCCTTTTTTCAGAGCCAAAGTTATTGGAGGGCAACCAGCCTCCCTCCCATGCCCTTTTCTGCTACCCATCCGTTACTAGCACAAAATTGGATAAATTCTTTGAAATGCCCATTTTACTTAGAAATGTCGCACGATAAAGTACGTATACCTGCAAGGCCGACGTCACCACTAGGCCCCAGGGCCAAGTCTCCCTAACTTACCGAACTTTCCTATTGTTTACAGATAGGTTTCAGTATTAAAGATGGCCTTGCTTGGTCTTGGTGTTCCGATCAGCCAGGAGCTCTTAAGTGCCGTTCACTATGCCAAGCTTCTCTGAGTTCCCCAAGGGTATATTTTGGAAACGAAAGCCGCATCTGAATAAATAAAAAGACACTACGTGCACCCGATATTTCAAATTACCCACAATATCATGGGAATAGTATGGGGGGGATCGATTTGGCTTTCAGAGAGTGCTGGGGGGGGGGTAAGTTACGAAACTATAAGACCCTATGTGTATCTAAGTCGTTAATATAGTCTCTGCATTATCTCGGGAACATCTTGGAGAATAGAATTGAAACTTCCAGGTAATCTAGAGGGGACAAGGGTACTTCAGATTTGTATTGAAGGGGGGGGACTAAAAGTATTAAGTATCAGTCTCAGAAAAAGCTTCTTTTACTCTAAGCCCCTGTCGTAATTATTCACGTCTAAGCAGCAAGGTAAACCAAAACACATTGTGTGGTACCAGGCTATCAAAATAGCGTATCAGCACCATCTCGTGAATGGCTTGGGGTACAAAGCTGAAACTTCCAGGGAGTGTTAAGGAGCAAAGTAGACCTCAAATTTTGGCACTTGAGGAAAGGGCAGAGGAGGGCTTAAATAGGTTTTTCTTCAATTGACTTGATTTTTTTTTGCACAAGTCCCTAAGGGGCTTAAAAAAAAAAATATGAAGAAAAAAATCATTTAAATATTTAATAAACCAAAACAAGGGTGATTTTCAGACAATGACAAAGGAACGAACGAAAAGCAAATATTTCGGCCAAGACCTAAGGAGTGTCTTCAGCGCTATAAAAAAGAGTGGCGGAAAAAAAAGTTAAGCATAAAATGAAAACTAATCTTTGAAGTTACCTGTATTGAGGCAGAGAAATGACTTTTAGAGCCTTTTCTATGCGCATCCATCAATTGAAGCACAAATTTGGAAATTAGCTCCTCTATGAGCGCCCCTACAATCACTGAAAATAGCCCTGTCATAGGCGTTAAAGAGGAATTTAAACAATTTTCCTTAACTGCCGACAATAAATAACCCGAAAATATGTTGACATATCTGATTGAAAAAATATTCATGAAAATATCGAAAAATAAATTAGAGATTGCCAGAAAGTATTTGGGTTCTCCTCCAAGAACCTTGATCAACGGAAAAATGAAAAAACCTAGAGCAAATAAAATAACGTACAGGCCCGAAAGAGTTAGTAATATCCTCTGATAGGAGATTTCAGCACATGTATATTATCTGCTTCACTTTGACTAGAATTGTGTGTAGTGTTTGGTCATCATTAGGAGTGTGTTTATAACTATTGCAAAACAGCAATGATAATTTTTCAGATGTGGTGTTACCTCTTTTTTTCATTTTCATTTGTTCATTTTGTCCAGTTTTTCTTCGTTGATAAAGAGTTTTCTAAGGACATGAAACTGAAATATTTGGAAATTTTTAGTTTGTTTTGACTGTCTTGATTAGAAGTATGAACCCTCACTTATTTATTTGTATACTTACGTCTAGTCTATAAATGGAACCGCAGCGGGGCTAAGCTAATTTTTTTTCAAGAACATGTTTTATTTACTTTTTTAACCAGAAATTTATTTTCGATAATTATAATAATTATCATGCATTTATCCTTCTTACACAAATGACTTTCTTCCATCTTCACTGCTGCTTATGATTTCCTTCCTTGCAAAATTTGATTAAAAAAAAAAACTTTTGTCAGTCTGGCTGACTTAATTGTCTAAAGTGAAAAATTGTTAAATAAAAAAAAAAAAAAAGTCCACGTAACTGACAAGGTGATAGTCGGATTATATATCCCCCAACGAGTAACGTTGGTTTGTTTTTGTAGCAAAAGTTTTTTTCATGATTTTTTTTCTCAATATATCCAATAAATGAAATCCTCGGTACTTCAAAGATTTAAAAAGGATCAGGCAATATTTTGAGTGGTGGAAAATATTAAATATTTTCTTTTTTTTAACACAGTATAAAAAGTTGTATGAGAACAACTTCACTAAGCAACTTCTTTTTTCTTTTGTTTGGGTAAAAAAACCCATTCAAAATTAATACTGCTGAAAAAACTGTGATCACATGCTCCTACCGGAAAGGAGAAGAATAATTGGGAATGAAAACTGTGGTATAAACGGTAGAGACCCTTTCGATTGCATCTTTATTTGGCGAAATTTTTCATATGCTATCTTTCTTAGCAGCCCTATGTATCCGGATTAAATAGATAGAAGAAAATTAGCAACCGAACAAAATTCTCCACCAATTCACTGAGGTAGAGCAAGGAAGAAAAGCATTTTTGAGATATAGAATGGCTACTTGGTAACACCTATTCAAACATATAAACTCATATTTTGAAGGACAGACCAACTCATTAGCTTATATTTTGAATTGACAGAATTGAATTGAAGTTTGAATTGAAGTTTAGCTTGTTTGTGTTGGAGATGTAGCTCATCCTGAGCAATAAAATCCTTGCAGAATTTGAGGACCGTTTCAAGTTCGTTGACGACTTGTCTTCGCTTCTCAAATACATAGTAGAAAACGCAGTAGCATAACAGCAGCTTGAACCAACACTTTTTTCGGACTTCGTTAACCAGTGTAAATCCAAAGCCTGCAACTGAACGAGCAGAAATCGAAAGTTCTACGTTTAAACCCGCTCAAGCGAGATATTACAATACCAGATGTTCCCTTTCCAACTGTTTCGTCCGCGACAATACTAGGCGTGACTTTTACAAGCGATTGCTCGTTTAAACTGCACGTAGACAATACCGTATGCAAAGGACACTACTCAATCCAAAGTTTAACGAGTATGCGAAGGCTGGGTTTCTCAGATCGTCAGCTCTTACTGGCTTATACGACATACATCAGGCCAACCCTTGAATATTGTTGTCCTGTCTGGTGTCCCCAAGCACAAAACACTGCCTACATGTCAGAGGAACTAGAAGAAGTTCAAAAACGTGCTACTAAAACAATTCTTGGACCCAGGTATGACAGTTACGAGCATGCCCTTGTGGTTAAGAGCTTGCCCACTTTGTTCACCCGAAGACACGATTTGATAATGAGATTCGGGAAATCACTCATGTCAAACGAGAAACATCGCTCAATTCTTCCTCCAACCGCACCGACCCCCAAACTCACCAGGCATCAGAACAGACTAGAACCTGTCGTACCAAATTTTGTTGGTGTATTAAATAAGTGATTTTTTTTTTCTTAAATGATTTTAAAAATAGCATAATTTAGCGTTCAGTTTTGTTTGCTACGAAAGCTATTTGATTAAACGAATATTTAAGTATTAAAAATTCATCAACTAGATTTCTACAATTCTGGATCAGCAGAAGATCGCCAGTAGCATATGCAGTGCATGTCAACCCGACTCCCAAATAAAACACCTAAACTGGCAGGATTCGCATTTAAGAATACTCGGCAACAAAAAAGCTTATTGACGACAAACGAGGAATGATGGTTGAAAACTGTCCCTTCCATTTTAGCACCCAAACTTTAGCACCACAACATAAGTAAAATACATCAAGATCGTTTTTTCGACTCCAGATAAACCAAGGTGATGTATGGCAGTGGTACAACTTTATCAAACACTCAAGGGATATCCACTCTTAGCGAATAACGTGAATCTTTGGATTTAAATGTAACTTTTATAAGGTTTTACTGGCGAACACATTATTGATCAATAATAGCGAGAGCAGAGCTGTTTATCAACGACTGTAGATCAATACTTTTCGCAAGAACACGAATTTTTTTAACTGATGGAAATAAACGGAAATAAATTTCAAAGTCAACTGAACATTGTATTATTATTTTCTATTAAACTCGTGTTTACTTGTGTAGTTTTCACTGTTTAAACAAGTTTTCATTCTTTCATCGAATACCGAAAATTTCACTTTTGCAAAATAAAATTTAACCAGTGCCTTTTGGGAATGGGTAGATAATTCAGACCGAACGACCTTCTCATATATCACTTTAGGTAGGAGACGGTAAGGGAACAACTTTTGCAGCAAATTATTTTTTTTTTCTGTTCTAAAGTTGTAAGAACAAATTATATTTTCTCTATGATAATCTGCCTTGAAATTTCCCATTTAATTAAACCAACAAGTTTGACAACCAAAGATTTCAATTGCGGGTCATTTTCATCCACACTGTGTATCAACAGAACCTTTGATGGTCACTAGAACAAAATTGCTGATCAATAATGTCTTGTCAGAATAGATTACTGATTAACAATGTCGCAGGAAAAGGCCTACAAGGCACGTGAAATACAGAGATCCTGAGAGCTGTTAAAATCAATGCGGAAACCAACTAGCATAGACGTTAAATCGCGCTTTAAATTAATTGTTGGTAGCGATGACGGCTCAAATATTTTGCATATAAAACACGACACAAAACATAAAACACCGGTAGATGCTGCAGCTTTCTGGACGTTTTCTTCATTAATATAGCCGATGATAGAGCATGGAATGCCAGGATTACCTTCTTCATCGCCAACTAAATGTCATCCAATCAAACTGGTAAAGCCTCAGCAGGCCGTATATGGCTTGATAAGTATAAGTATTACACGAAATATTGTTTGGAGTACGCTTTAAACTGTTCACTACATTCCCCCGAGAGGTTTTATCGCTTGGTCTAGCCCACGTATTCCAGCCAGCATGGCACAAACTACTTTAGCAATCTACCTCAGATTTCTGTTTAATCTTAAAAACGCTACCACAGGGAGGAATGCGTCAACCCCAGTTACTTTTACGTCTAATTAGTAAAAATTAACGCTATCTTCTACCAAGGTCACATCCAGGGGGGGGGGGGGTTTGAGCCCCCCCCCCCTAAATTTTTGTCCGACTCGTAAAAATATTTAAAAAATGAATATAAACAAATTTTTTAAGCGGTTAAAAACAAAAATTGCACCCTCCCCGAAAAAATTCTTTAT
>JAQQPU010026129.1:0-11672 GCA_029168905.1 Artemia sp. Kazakhstan ARC1039 | reverse complement strand
AACTGTATTCAAATCCAACTTGGGAATTAAAAACATGAGATAGAAAAACTAAAAACTGGACTTTTAGTTTTGCTCTCAAGAAGTCAACATTTTAGAAATAAAATCTGAACAATTGACACGGAAATCCGGAGACACCTAGACATATTATGGGCTTTTACACGTGAAGCCTTAGTGGACTTTTAGACAAACACTGCACCCAAATCAACTTGGGAAATGCAAACATGAGATAGAAAAACTTAAAAACTCGGCTTTTTGTTTTGCTCTCAAAAAGTAAACATTTTAGAAATAAAAGCTGATCAATTGACACGCAAAAACCAAAGATTTTAAGCGAAAACCCTTAAACCAGCAAAATATGAATAGCACTAATCCTCCCCCCCCCCTTCCACAAAAAGAGTAGACATATCACCAAGGCAGTTATCAAGTAACATGAGTAATATATCATGGATCACACTTTTTCTTTATATGAATAAATACACGTTTCTAAGACATATATGCTTGGACAATTTGGCTTAATATAATCTGCAAAGTTAATTGATAGCATAAACAAAAATAACAAAATACTGTGATGACAATTTTCTTCTTAATTTAACAAGCATAGAGAATGTAATTTAGTATTCTTAAAATAGATGTTCAATATTCAAATATAACATTTTTATAACTATATTATGCAAATAAAATACAAAAAGATGTGCAGTTAACTATTATTATACAAGTAAATAAAAGATATAGAATAAGTAAGAGTGATCGAAAGAGCCAGGGATGTGGGGTTTCGCCCATCATCTCATCAATGGCTCTACTTTCTCCTTTACCGGATGTGTAAAATACTCTAAAGTGGTAGGCGCGTAGAAAAAATAATCCCTTTTTCAAAAATTGGGCAAATTTGCTCAGGCTCGTAACTTTTGGTGGGTACCACTAAATTTGATGAATTTTACATATATTGAATAAGCATCAACATTCGATTATCTTAATGTACAGTATATATTGTTATCAAGAGTCTTTTTCTTAGAATTTCGAGTACTATTGAGCCGCATCACTCCTTACTTACAGTTCGTTACCGTGAACTGTTTGATACATCCCACATTTAAACTGACCGATTAAGCTTAAATACGTACATTTTAAACAAAAATTTAAATATGTATGCTTCGTCACAGAGAATTGTTTCATCACAAAAATTTGTTGAAAATTTTTGTTGAAAAAAATTCTTGTCAAAGAAAAATTTGTTGAAAAATTATGCTGGCATACAAATTAATTGCATACAAAAGAACTTTTCAGATCTCGAATAAAATTCGTTCATCATATGAAACTTAATATTTTGATACGAGTTCGCATCTTTTGATACGGATTATTCGTACCAAAATACGTCATAAAAGACAGCAAGGGAATATAATCCCCATTTTTTTATTTTCAAGTATTTGAAAGTCATCGTTTCATTTCTTTTCGATCAAACTTCATTACAAATAGTTAATTTGACTTCGTTTATCCCCATTTGACTTCCATTTAATTTGACATGAAATGACAATTAATTACAATATCTTATTTTACTAAATATTAACAATAATATAGCATCTATATTTTTAATTTTCCAAATTCGTAATTCCATTATTGAGATTTAAAACCAACAAAGAACTGTATTGATAGCTCTATGGTTTCTGAAATTATTATTATAATTATTATTATATTACGAAAAATATTATGAGGAAAACGATTTTAAATTGCATGTTTCTAAATAGTGTTAGAACAACGATTTTAAATAGTGTTAATACAACATTCGTGTAAGTGTTCGAGATACAAGATCTTCTGCCCCGACAATTTAGGTTGTAAATTCACAATCTGGATTGTAAATTCACAATCTGGATTGTTAATTCACAATCACACAACAGACAATCACACTTACACAACAGATTTTGCCACATTGCAGTTTTATCAATTTTGTAATTCAACAAACAATTTTTTTTATGAACTTCTTAGTATAACTAAAAATTCATTCTTTTTTCTAGAATTTAGTACGACACTGGCACAGTATAAATATATATATATACCAACAGTAACGAAAAGTTTCTCCCAATATGACACACATTTCATATCGCGCAATCTGGGAAGTTCCCAGGCCATCAGAGCAACAGTTTCAGTTGCTACTTGGTTTTCCATTGGGTCGGATCATAGGTTATGTATGACATGACAGGTTGATTTTGAATTGAAGTTATCAATTAGCTTATGTATGACATGACAGGTTTCTCTTTCCCAGAAGCTCGCCGTGATGCGCTAAACATTTGTTATTGCGCGAAGGCGGGGTCATTAAGAGTTGTTTAGCTTGTGTGGTTTTAGATGTGTTTCAATAATTTTCAATGGAGAGTATAGGACTTTTCACTACTGTTCGTATATGTGTTTATACTGTGGTCACTGGAGAAGCCCTATAATATATAAACACAATAATACGAAACAGTATATTCTCTAACTCTTCCCAGGACCGAAAAAGTGAATTTAGTGAAAAGGCAAAAATCTTCACATTTCAAAACGAAAGGGAAGCTTGGAAAAAACTGGAAAATTTATTTCGTGTGCTAGGTTTAGGAAAATGGATTTAGAAAACATCAAATTGTCTTAGAAGAAGTAAAACGTCAATGAACATTGATTTATTCACCAAACCAGCGTTTACAAACTTACAACGGTAGAAAATTAGCATTAATAGTTTTCCAAATCGCCTACCCGTAATTGAACATGCTTAAAATGAACCTAATTAAAAGGATTCCAAGAAAATTCAGACAGTCAATACTTAGAGGGGCCCTGGGCCCAGGATCGCTTGGTAATCATAAAACATTGAAGGGAAGGCAGCTGCTTCATTTGGTACCTCAATTACATGGTAAGAAAATCCTTGCCTGATTATTTTTAAAAAATTTGCGCTAAAGATTTGGCAATTAGACAGGTGAGGGCAATTTTTAGAGCCACCGGGGCTCTTACTTCCCTAGTAATAAAATTTAAAATCCTAGCATGATCACCCTTTAGACAAGGGACGGGAGACGTTGGATGGGTCACGAGCCAGCTTTATTATTCAGGCTAAAGATTGTATTTCTCACTGGTCTGGATATTGATTTTTTACTAAATCTAAACCAATTAATCACTGTCTGAACAAAATATAAATCATTGAAATTTTGGTAGGTCTGGCCAGTCCCCCTCCCAATTCGGAAATAACAGGGACAAGACGGCACTTTCCCACCAGTCCTTCCTCCCCTCAAAAAAAAATTTTAATTCAAAAAATTAAGTTATCTTATAAAAACTGTCAGACTTTGTAGACTTAAGACTTCATAGAATAGATGACCATTTAAAAAAGTATACTAATACAATTTTGTAGTTTTTCTTACGATTTATTTCTACTGTCGTTTTTTTTAGTATCGCAAATATGGGCACAACACAAACCCCAACAGAGAGTTGAATTAATTACATAAAAATAAAATAGTTTCCTAAATAAACATGATTTTAAAATGACCAATAAGAATGTTAGAGACTAATTCTCAAGCAAGAGACAGAAAAGACAAAATCTAGACTAGAAATTCAACAAGAACTTGATTGCATATCGCCAAAGTCTGCAAGGATCCGTTGTGTTATTGTTGAGAGTGGAGCTAAATCGGAATTTCTGTCAGTTGCTTGCAACTCCTTCACTTCAGACACAGAAGAAGACGCCTGTCCCCGGTCGCGTAACTGAGCCAATGCACCAAGAAGCCGTGAATTGGCGGCATCAAGAGCTTTAATTGTTTGCACCTGAGCTTCAATGACCTGCTGTTTATCTGCCATCTGCCGTTTTTCCTTTTGAAGCTCATTCTCTAATATGACAAGCCTGAAAAGAAATTAAATTTTGAAATTGACTACAGATCAGGCTAGGTTACGGTCAGGTCAATATAAGCCTGATAATAAATCAAATTTTAGTATAAAAATGTATCTAATAAACCTAAAAATTTAATAAAAATAAATCTAAAGAATATCAAGAACTAAGCTTGGTCATTTTATCTCGTTTTACTCAACTCACCAACTTTTACCATTTATTCATCTATAACCTAAATTAAACATAGTTATAACTGAATTATAACAATAACTGAATTATAAATATAACTGAAATATAAAATTGAAAATAAATTTTGAAATAGGTTACAAATCAGGCTACTTTTCAGATGTTTTTCTGGTTTCATGAAGGTAGCTGGCAATTGTATATGTGAGTAATTGTATATTATAAATTTCGCTAGTCTATTTTAGTTTTCATACAGTTTTTATTTAGTTAGTTATATTTTCTCTACGCTGAATACGCCTTGTTGTATACGAGGGAAATATTTGTTTGAATTTTTTGTTTCTCTTCGTTTTCATGTACTGGCCATAGACCCGTTTGTCGTCTTTATATTCATTTCTTTGTTTCAAATCAGGCTAGGTTACGGTCAGGTCAGGATAAGCCTGATAATAAATCAAATTTTTAAATACATATCATAACGCAATAATTACTAGCCCACTAGTAGCTCATGGCAGAACATAATCACCCGTGGCCAGTGCAGCACTAATCTCTGCAATTTTCTTAGAGGCCTTAAAGGCCTTAAAGGCCACAACACCTCATGAAAAAAAGCCATTAAATAAAAATAAACTGCAAACAAACCTTTCAACTCGATAAAAAATTCTCAGCAGGGGATTTCTTTAACATGATTATTGCAGTGTCATGAAGATAACGATGTATAAAAGTAACAATTTTCTTTTCACAACCATTAGAAATTAAAATTTCCTAATGGTAAAACTTCACATTAGAAACGTTATTTCCCGTGTTTCATATACTTTCTGTGTCAGTCAGAAATATGCTTGGGAGCCTAAGACTGAAAAATAGTGTAAGGATTTATTTCCCAGGTTTCCGAGAAAGGTTGAGATGGCTTGGACTCGTTTTGCGGATGAAGGATGACAGATTGCCGAAAATTGTCCTTTTTGGCCAACCGTCAAGGGCTAAATGAAAAGCAGGTCATCCGCGTTTGGGGTGGGAGGATGTCATAAATAAAGATTTAAGGGAAATGGGAACTTCCTGGGAGGGTGTAAAGAGGGAGGCTTTGAATAGATTGGAATGGAGGAGGAGCGTGCGTAGCTGTGTTGGTCTCTGGCCGCTTGGTGCTGCGTTGACTTGTTAGTAGTAGTAGTAGTAAAGCGGCTTATTCCACACCTTTTGCAGGATTGTTATGTCAGTCATAAATATACACTGTGATTATAAAAAAAAATCCCTTATGTTGAATTAGAAAGGCCGTTACATATTAATCTAAAATTGCTAAGAAAAATTGGCGCAAGTTAAATGGCCATAAAACGATTTTTTTAATACGAGCTAACACCAAGTTTTTTGAAATACTCGATTTGAAACTTGACTTACAGTGGGAAAATGTGTTGTTCTCTTCTAATTTTCTGCCATTTATAGTAATACAAACATGTGCAAATAGATATTTAAATTTCAGCCTGATTGTCGTAACCGGAAAATTCTTTTGATCAGATAATAGTTTTTTTCATTTTTTACTTATAACTGAATTCCTGAAAAAATCAGACATTGAAAATTTCATGTAAATCTTATATTTAAGCTTGGTTATAAATTCTTTAAAAACAGATATGATATTAGTACCAGTAATCGATTTATAACAAAAGGAATTAAAGAATCGGTTTTCTTGAAAACCAAATTTCATACGTTGCACGAAAAACTAAAGACTATATAATTTTCAAAAAAGAAAAAGAAATAGAAAAGATAGAGAGGGAGGGAGGGAGAGAGAGATAGAGAGAGAGAAGGAGGAAGAAAGAGAGAGAGAGAGGTGGAATGAGAGGGAGAAAGAGAGAGAGGGAGAGAGAGAGAGAGAGAGAGAGAGAAGAACAAAAATAGGAAAAGAAAGATACTGGTAGTGATTGAGGGAGAATAAAACACAACTAAAATATTGAATTAAAACTGGTTAAAGCTTACCTGTTAATCATTGCCTTTAAATGCTCATCTCTTATTTCATTATCAGTTGTTGTTGAATTTACAGAAGACAAAGGAAAAGAACTTCCTGGATTGCTGACGTAGAGTTTCTCTGCTCTGCTAAGACGGCAATCCAGCTCTTCCATTGCTCCTCGAAGCTCCAAAATTTCTTGTTCATACTGAAAAAAAAGATGTTGCTCGCATTAGTGAATGGCAAAACCTCTCAATTGAAATTTATTAATAATTAAAAAATTATATAATTAATTAATAAAATAATTTATAACTAATAAAATAATAATAAAAAATTTACTTAGATACACTTCCTGCATTAAGAAGGCAGGAACTCGAAAAATATTACTTACTAAAAACTCCGGATGGATTTGATACAATACCTAGTTAGAAAGAAAGAAGAATACAAGACTTCAGATGAAAAACCTCAGACGATTCGCTTTTCACATTCATATAGCGCATATCGATTTCTGAGTGTAACCATTGCGTCGATAAAAGAATCTTAAGAGAAGGCGAATAAAAAAAAAGGACTCACAGATGTAATTTAAAAAAGATTCAAAATCACAGATATCCATCGATATTAAAAAGCTTTTAGTACATAAAAAGCTTGGTGATTTAATTATGAATTAAAAATTTTTCCAGCCAGGACTTGATTTAATTACCTGAAGTTCCCCAATCCATGAGCATGACTTTGTTAAAATGTTGACATGCTTATCTTCCGAGCCTGGTGCACAAACTAGACCAGGAAATATTTTCTAAAAAAAAATTAGAAAAAAGATTAAAAAAAAATTTTCTAAAAGAGAGGGATAGAAAATATAAAGCTATCCATTGTTGTATTTTGAACATTGTTTTAAAAGGGTGAAAAGGGCAATAATGTATAAAAGGCTAATTTTTGGTGAACTGTCAGCCTGTATCTTTGAAAATGTGACCCCCCACTTTAACTTATATTTAATTTAAAGGTATAAGCCTAGAATTGTGGCTATTGAGAAGGAAACATGCTTCCTACTTCTTACTATCTTACTTCATAATGTACAGAAAAACTTATTAAAAAAATTTTGAAAGTGCTTCCACTGTACTTTACTAAAAATATCCTAAGCTCTCTTTCAATATAGGAAGCTTAGTCCCTACCGACGGTGCTTATCTCCATTTCATGGCCCTTCACTAGGAAGTGCAGTGAGGAGTTGGGGCAATAATGTATATGGAGCGGTGAGTTCTTTAGCCTGAGCCTCAGTTCAAGTTTGTGAGTCCTCTCGTAATAATAACAAAGATAACTCTTTTTGCTAACAGATTTATCAATGACTAAATAGAGTAGCCTATGATGTAAAAAGAAAAATTTAGATAAGACAAAAAAAGAAAAACAAAAAATACAAACAAACGTAATAAAGCACCGTAATAAAGCACCCAAACATTTGGTAGATTAAAGCAGATCAGTCTTATCGCTACAATATTACAAAGGATCATCATCAAAACCGTGTTAGTCTCCGATGTAACCATCAACCTTTTGCTCCTAAGTTGCTCCAGGAGAAACATATTTGATTGACAGTGTGACTAGAATTTATGTAAATCCAAGCGATAAAAATCACAAAATTAAATTTAGCACATTAGAGAACCTAGCTGTGGAGATTTCAAGCTCCTATCTACGAAAGTACAGAATTTGGATTTTTTTTTTGTCCCATAATAAAGATCACATGCGTGTTTTCCAGGGGTGACAATAACAGGTTCTCTTTAACAGGGAGAACGAACTGATCCAGTGCAGCCCGCGTGTGGTTTGGACACCAGAAACCTGTTATTGCTCGCTCATTTGTTAATGATTCTGTAGAAAGTGTATTGTTGGGCAAACTTAACAAAAGGCTTGGTTTTCTGCCCAATTTTGACCAAACATATTTTTCTATTAAGGTTCATTTATTAAGGTTCATTTTTTTATTATATTTTTAGGGGTAAACTTAACCTTTTTCCCACAACATTTTTTAGGTCTCGCAGGGATACCGCGCCGCTATGCAGATTATCCCGAAAAGCTTAGCAAAGGGTACTACACCTGTTGATTTCTGATTGACTAAGCCACCTCCAAAGTTTTTTTTTTAAACTTTGAAAATGGCACTGGAACTTTTGATTTCCAAATGACCCCTTTAAAGTCCCCTTTAAAGTTTATTTGACCATCCCTTGCACATAAAGTATGTATGTATATCGATTTCTAGGGCTATAATAGGAGAAAGGTTGAGATTACTAGGGCATGTTCTGCGGATGAAGGATGATAGATGCCAAAGATTTTCCTTTTCCGCCAACCGTCTAGGGCTAAACGGAAAGCAGTTTGTCCGCGGTTGGGGTGTGAGAATGTCATAAAGAAAGATTTGAGGGAAATGGGAACTTCCTGGAGGGTGTAAAAAGGGAGGCCTTGAATAGATTGCGATGGAGGAGGAGCTTGCGTACCTGTGTTGGTCTCAGGCGACTTGGTGCTGCGGTGACTTATTAGTAGTAGTAATGGTATTTCTTACATGGAAGGTTCCTTTTCTTTTGTTTTAGTCTTTGTTTTATTATTCATTTAGTAGCCCCCGTTGGGAGAGGGATACCTACTTACTATGGCTTTTACAGCAACCCTTACATGGACACAAAATGATATATTTTAAATCTTTCAAATAATTCAATTGATCAGAATTACTGATAATCAGAAGAAACGGCTACTAAAAAATTATTACAAAAGTGGAAACCGAAGGCCAGTTTGCTTGCAGGAGTCAATTATTCAAAATGATTGAGAAACATAGAATGGAAAGAAAGAAAAACATAGCCTTTTAACAAAGATTGAACAGACAGAGTCACTCGTTGGGGGGCTCATGCTAGAAAAGTATAGTTGCAAATTTGCTTGAGTTGCACACCTCACTCTGGCTTCTCTAAAGGCGGTTAATGAGCATTAAACGACAGTTTGCCATTCATTTTGTTCCAGGTTGTGTCTGTTTTAGTGTGGAATCAATGAATTGTTCCATTGGATTGCTTAATTTTTTACTGTTTTTACTGATTTTTTACTTTTTGTTTGATTGTTTGATTTTTTACAAACTAAAAGCGATCTCAAATTTAACTGATTATTTTAGCTTTGTCATTTTCATGGCGCAACTTGGCAACACTGACAAAACGTGGAACTGCAACAAAAATTTATAATTTTCAAAAACGAAAACAATCTTGGGAGATCGGGTAAATGAACAGGTACACATTGTAACGTTAAAAACGTACTTAACGAACGTATAATTATAAGCAGGGTAAAAATTACGTTATGTTACGACTGAGAAAATGAATTTTCATCTTTTTCAACGAAATATTAGTGCTGAAAATACAAACCTGCATTTTTCCTAACTATTTCAGAAGGGAATAATTATTGGTGTCGTTAAGTTGATATTGCCTGCTATCCAGGAATTGAGGATAGGACGCATATCATAACTTACAGACAAAATCCCCCTCCCTTCTTATTAATATAAATTTGCAAGAAAATCACTGGAAAGTTGAATCTTGTCATCTTCAAAATTTGAGTCTTGCAGTCTTACGCACAGGGGTTAACTCAAATCCTTATACATTATTCTACTTACAATTTTAAGTTACCATTGTTGCGACCGTTCTAACCCAGGCCCAAATAAGGACCTAACCATTAAGGACCAATAAGTACCTAAATTTTATTGTAATAAACAACATATTGTATTACCAATGACGAGTTGTTAATACTATTTTAGGTTTCTGACATCTCCTCACTTACCTTTTTCGTTATAAAATGGAGGGGAGGGGGGCAAAGTTAAGAAGATAAAGCAAAATTGATCTCAAACTTAAGTACCAACAGTTTCCATATTCAACCTCACGTCCTTAGCATTAACTCAAAAGTTAAATTAGTTAATTAAAAAGTTAATTAGTTTTAAATCCAAATTTAACTCACGTTAGTTGTTGGATCACTTGGCTCAGAGGGCGTCAAATATCCCTTTCTATCAAGTGTCTGTCTTGATCCACGGTGGATGAGACTTGACCTAGGTACCCGCTCTATCAAATGTTCTTCAAGAGAGCTGTCGTCACTATCCCACTCTTCCTTGGCCAAGGAATCCCCAAAGCGTCGCCTTGACATTTTCCCAAATACTGATGTGCTTGGAATTGTCCCAGATACAGATGGCTCTGTTGTGAGTCGTCTCGCAAGCCTCTGTTTTCTTCTGTTCAAATTACCTTGACAATAATACAGAATAGGTACAAAAAATACAAATTTAAAAATGGAAATAAATAAAACGGAAAGGAATACTTAACATATAAAAAGTATCAACACAGCTAGACCCCGGCGCCACGCCGGCGGATCGACCGAAAGCCGCCGACGAGAGGCTCAGTCGAACGCCGCCGAAGTGTCGTAACGCCACCGTCGCGCCACCGTCGCGCCAAAGGCGCGCCGCCACCGACAAAGGCTGCGGCGTTCGGTCGACTTTAAATTAATTTTGCGACAATTCTTTATTGCGTCAACCGCAAAGCCGGAGCTTTTCCTTCTCGTGTGGTTTAGTATTTCGACTTTCCTGATTAGAAATCAAGCAGAGCTTGCACTATCCCCGAATTTTCGGGTATTTCCCCAAAATCTATGCGTCACCCCGAAAAAAAATTTGGTTCCCCAAAAATCACGCAATCACGGTGCCACCCCTAGGGATTTATCACCAGTGACTTTCCCTGCCAAATATTACTTTGCATACCATAATTCTTCACTACTCTCTTGTTCATTAATTTTTGTCTCTTTTGTTACTTTGCATAAAAACCAGACAGATGCAATATGCAATTGCAAATATTGCAATATACACAGTTCTTTATATGTTGACTAAAACAGCATCGTCTTTATGAAATGTAGTTTCCCAATCGTATTTCTAACATCATTCGTAGTCAAGAATTTTATTTTCAAGTTTAACAGAATTATAGAACGAATTCACTACTATACAGCTTCAGCCTGCAGTTGGATTCTGAAATTGACAGCCGACAGATTGTTTCTACAGCTGAATTGTAAGCTTGCAGATTTTTTTTTTTGCTGTTTTTAGATAAGATTTTCTTAATGTTTAATACTCAATTGTTGAACGCCTGAATGTTTAATACTCAATTGTTCAGAAGCTACCCCAAAAATATGACTCATAAATAAATTGTAAATTATTGCCTATAGGGGGGGATAGGGGGCTATCATTTTTAAGTGATAATACCTTATTTTTTTTTACTGAAAGCAGGGTTGCCAAAAGGATAATTATTTTTTTTACTTAAAGTGGAGACAGAAGAAAATGATATCAAATTCCCTGGGAAACCATTGAAATACTTTGATAGACCCAGGGCCCCCATTAAGACTTGTTCATTGTCTTGAATATTTTGCGATTTCTCATAGGCTACTGGCCTAATTTGGCTTTTGTGTGTGCTCCATTTTAATTAGATTCTTTGGATCTTATTGAATGCCACGGCAAATCTATGAGTCAGTTTTCCAATAATTTGAGGTATATCTGAATAATTTCCCCATTTTTGTTGTTGTCTTTGTACCCCTTTACTCATACCCTCAATTTTTTTCAAGGAACACTAAGCTGTTTACCGTTATTTTGCGTGTTTGTTTGAACCATATATCTTACAAAGTAGATATATATCTTACAAAGTAGTAATCCAACCACAATATTTCGTATTGGTGCGTACATAGAGAAGGGATTAAAAAGAAGGAAATGTTTTTACAATTAATTATTATTAATTATAT
>JAQQPU010026128.1:0-11673 GCA_029168905.1 Artemia sp. Kazakhstan ARC1039 | reverse complement strand
TCATATTGGCCGGCGGTTTGAACTGCAATCTGTTTGATGACTCCGGGCGTAGAGCAAATATTCTGTGTAGCATGTGCCCACAACTTGTTCCAGTATAAAATGAGCTTAGATTTACACACATAGTGGCAGTTATGTCTTCTATTAATTTCATGTCTTGCTCACCTAAAATACTGCCAAACTTGAAATCCTCTGTTATCACTACATTCCGAACTTCAAATCACCTGCCCATCAGAAACACTTTTTCCGTCGTTTTAACTCTAAATGATCCCCTCACATAAAGTGATACCAGTAAGAGGCATGAAATCTGTGCCTGTGTTAAAATTGGCCTGCCTACTTTTCAAAGAGTAAGTGATGCTATCCTTGTAAAAAGTGAAGTACCATTCCACTCCTTTCTCAGAAGTCTGGAATTAGTGTTTCTGAAAGTTAGAATTTACTCAACACGTATTATTCTGAAATTGTGTATATCCTACGAGTTGCTGAAAAGGCAAGTGCACCGATCCACAGAGTGTGGGTCAGAGCAAAAATGCGTGGCTGGAACAGTAAACCGGGGCTTGCCAAATCGTGTACCAGTTTAAAATTTTTGTTCCATATTCAAAGAGTTTAGTATGCCGCATACCAGTGCAGTTAACATAGTCCGCCTTTATACAAAGAGACGCTTCGCAGAGGATCTGAAATGAAATCAAGCAAATTCCATAGCCGCAACGTCTTACAAGGCACGTAATGACCCAAACACTGGGTGGAAAATGTTAACACAAGTTAATCATGTAGCGATTCTGTCCTTAAAGGTGACCAGTGGTGTAATTACTTCAGCGCTGAAATTTCGGAACCTGACGTGTCCTTGAAAAGTGTTTATGAGATGGAGCTTGATAAATATTTGCTCGAGTATGGCAATGACCTTAGCATTATTGTCACTCTTTCCTTTGGGATGTACTGTATTTCTAAGCTTTGTAAAAACAATTCCCGTGGTATTGATGGCATTAGTGCTAAGCATCTTGAAGCTGACTCTTCTTTCTCAGTTCAGCACTTGAAACTACTTTATCCAATGATTTTTTGCTCTGATTTGGTGCCAGATCTGTATAAGACTGGTATAATTACTCCTGTCCTTAAAAGAGGAAAACCTTCGGCCAGGACTCTCTGTTCAGACCATTTACTGTTTCCCCTGAGCTTTGTAAAATATTTAAACCAATGATTACTGATGAAAGTAAGACGAATACCAGATATCTGTTTGGGTTTCAGAAAGGGGTTGGCCATAGTCATGCACATCATCTTATCGCGAATCTGTTGGTGCATGCTACTGAAGACATTTAAGTGCCCTACCTTGCAGGTCCTGGTGTCTCAAGAGCATTCGACTCTGGCATCCATGCATATATCCTACTGACTGCTTACCAACGTGCTTTCAATTTTTCAATTCTAAAGGCTTTTTGGGAAATGTATAGGAAGCTGAACATTAAGTTCAAGATTATTGTATTGCCTGGGATTATTGAACTTACTCCACAAATCCCAATTAAAAAAGGCATTAGCCAGGGAGCTCTGGCTTCTCCGTCCCTGTTCAGTAGTATCATTACTAAAACTCAACGTTAAGCTGTTTTGACTTGTGTATTTAGGGGGGTTGATATCTCATTAGCCAATTACGCTGATGATATTCTGAACGTTAGCCAAACACAGACTGGAATAGAAGAGAATTTACGTGTATTATCACAGGAGTATGACCGTAGCGGACTAAACTTAAAGTAAAAATCTACGCGCAACACGAACTCTGCCGAAAGATTTTTTTTGCGAATAAAAGTAAGAAAGCTAATGACCTTTTGGTTGTAGTTAGGAAATAAGTGGCAGCGAAAATTATAAGCGATAGCGCGAAAATGTGTATCAGAACGTGTCAAAAATGAAGTGAAGAACAAAGAACTGTGATGTTAGAAGACAAGCGACATCGAAAATCAGAACGAGTCAAAAATGGAAGTCAAGAAGAAAGAAATATTACGTTAGAAGAAAACACAGTACAAACTAACAAAGACACCATAAACTACGCAATTGTTGATTACAAGTCATTTAGACCCTTTAGTGTTATATGTATTCCCCTTGTAGTCCTCCAATTTCCCGAGGAAAGAGTAGCAAACAAAGGTGATTCATTGGTGGTTACTACTTACAACAAGAATCAATATATATGAGCTTGCCACATGCTCAGTGGCGGGGCCTGGCCACGAAATAGTTTTTTCACATAGTTTTTTCCTTAAAACTGGCACATTGACACTTCTGGCCACATTGTCTGTGGTTAGAAGACGAGCGACGTAAGAAGTAATATATACAGGCCTGCTGCCTAGCCGTGTCGAGGCCCGGCATTAAAATCAGGTACATAGTTTTTTTTTTCTTAAAACTGCCACATTGACATTGTGGGTCCACAAGAATGATCTAAATTGGTAACAACTTTAAGGAAGAATTTATATTTTTCCCAAGGTGGTTGTATCAAACCTATGGTGACGCTGAAATCAAGACGAGGCTCACATTGTCTGCGGTTAGAAGACAAGCGACATTGAGAATCCACATATAGAAGCCTGCCGCATAGCCGAGATGAGACCCAGCTGTGAAGCCACTGGTTTACCAGTGCTATATATAGATACTTATATATATACAAATGTAAATCGTACGGTGTGTTCTATACATACCTCCATCATCGTCATTACCATGGTCTGAAGGATCTTCAATCAGTGTAGCATCCGCCAAAGGAATTTTTCCAATATTTTGAATGAGATGAAGCTTTCCATTGGAGGCTCTAATAAAAACAAAAAAACATTAACTCCAGCATCACTCAGAGATCAGTCCCTTATTTAGTCACAATTCTTAGCAATGGTGAAATTTTTAGTCCAACACTATGTTGAAGACAGCTAGTGGGACAAAGAAACAGATCATTTTAAAAAAAAGTAGTTTTGTCCATCTTATCCGATACATTTAATTTATTTACACAAAAAAACTATCTATAAGACACGTTTAGCTACGGTGATATGGTGAAATAATACTGATAGAAAAATTCCCATTGTGGCGAGGACTAGACCATTGTTCAGGGTCCCCATCTATAATTAGCCCAAGAGAATAATCAATGAATCTCTTTATGTGAACCAAAGAAGATCGAATAACACGGCATTAGAATATACAGTAGGGTTGGAGGCGGAGCGTACGAATCTAAACCAATAGCGGTATGTGGTATTAACATATGAACACAAATCAAAGAAGACAATTACATGGACTAAACCTGCGAAGTTATAAAGAACATTTTAAGATGTTATTTCAAAAAGCATATGTGACGTCTCAGCCATTTAACGGTTTGTAACCTAGATTTAGCATTTGAGAATTTGTCTAAATGCTGCTGATAAGATAAAAGTGTGACTGATAGGAAAATTAATATGGTGGCACACCGAACTTGACCCTGGTTGGAGACCAGGGCGGTGCTTACAGTTTTCGATTTCAATTTTTCCTATTTTTATATCAATTTTCTTTTAAATTCCCTATGTCTAGGTCTGATTTCTCCCTATTTTTCTCCCTAGAAAGAAGGGATATTTTCATACCATACCTAAAAACATCTTTTTCACTACCTAGAACACATAAGGAAGTTTAATTAAGTGTCATATTTAGCACTTCATCGCACTTGGCGTTTGCCTTCCTCTTGAAGCCTGTGACAGCTTTCGGTATGCTGACAGTTGATAAAGTTTTATCTTCGTTTTTCAACCAGTAATTGACTCGAACAAATGAGACAAGTGTGACATTCTCGAGACTATTTTGGATGTCTTTTATGATTAATTACAGGGGAATAAACAAACGCTCAGTCGGTACATTGCTAAAAGGTAAAGAGAAGATCAGTGATATGCACTTCCGCAATTCCGGATACTTAATTTCGCCACTGCGAGTCTCCAGAATAAATATCTTTATCCAGTACTGCTCAGCTGACAGGTCTTCAACTTGGGCATCTCCCAAATGAAGCTCAGTGACATCAGTCATTGTCTTGTGACCTCCATTCTACGTCCATTTTCTGGAAGCAACATTTTTTTCTTAGAACAGGAAATCTCACAAACAGTGGCTTTAGAGATTTTGGTTTCAAATTTCTTGCATTCCTTTGTTCAACCAAAGCGTCTTGGAAGGGTTTTGAATGTGCTTGATTAGGTTTATATAGTATTTTCAACAAGACTGGTAAAAGAGATCAATATTATCACTTGGCCCTTGAGCATCTACGATTCCTTGCATTGAATTGGTTACAGCTATTCCCACATATATCTGGTTTAACGGCAGGTACTCACTTGAAAGGTAAGGATCCAGTACGGTAAACAAAGCAACACTGCGAATATAGTCCAGTTTCATAAAGTTAGACGCAACAACATTCAAAAGTTTGCTAATACTAGCCTTTAGGAAGTGAAGAACTAGAAACTCCGATTGAAAAACTCTGTTGGATTCGTTGGAGAGACCAAGAGAGTACTCCATGAACTCAAGCTATAGCTTTGTCAACTTGATCTGCAATGTTGACAAGATAAAGTCATTGGTTGCAGTTGGGTCGTCAAACGTGGTTTCTATGAAATACTGAGTAATAGCAACCCGATGCTCAATAAGCCTCTTTATGAAGGCCTGAAGGAACAACCAATAGGTTTATCCTGGTGCAAAAAATGAGAGTGCTTTGGATTGAAAGAAATCCTGAAATTCAGCATACTTATCTCGTATGGAAGCGCTTCTGGAAAATTGGGCATAGATATTTCGCGCCAAGTCTTCTAGTTTCTTGGGAAGTGACAAGCATGCATAGGATGAGCATAAGTGAATAAGATGGCATGTGCATTTCAAATTCAATATATGGGACACCATGGATTTTATTAGCGTTTAAGTAGATCTATTTTTTTATCTTTTTTTTTTAATTCCCACCTCCTCTCCTCTCGGTGACTTTCAAATTTTCTTTAACAATATCTCATAATTTATTTAATGTCACCTACTCTTTTCTTAAAAAAAAACTTCTTAAAAAAATCCATATATTAAATTTATATAAAATTGAGCATTCCAAAATATATCAGGTTATAAAAATAGAGGTATACTACATTTCAAATTTCATTTACCTTTTAGGTTCATCCGATATCTCAGGCTGCCCTTCCCCCTTAGGGCACCCCTTCCATCGTGACCTTAAATTACACTTTTCAAATCCTTTTTCATTAACCTCTATTTCCCCCGATATATAATTTACTTTTACCCCCGTCCCCCAAAATAACAATATATATAAAAAAAAAGAGAAAGAAATGAAAAACTCTACCTTTACAAAAAAAAAAATACTAATAGGTAGAATGTCTCATTATCCCTTCACTTCATTTCCTTTACCTTTATTACTCATCTTACCTTTCCCCTTTGGCTGCTCAATTTTCTTTAAACTTTATCTTTATCCTACTTTTAATACTTATTTCTTTATCATTCTTTTATTCCTTTTTTAAATAACAACAATTCAATTTCTAATTAAAATTTCTTACAAAAACTTTTTTTTCTCTCTTTCTTTTCCTTTTCTTTTTTTCTTCTTTTTTTCCTTTCCTTCTCTTTTTCCTCTTTTTTCTTTCTTTCTCCTCGCCTTTTCTTTTTTTACTCTCTTCTATACACCTTCACTTTTTTCCTTTCTTTTTGCCTTTCCTTATATTTACTAGCCTATCCCACTGAACTCTTACCTCTTTCATTACCTCTGTTGGGTTCGTATCTTTCATTTTCGCTTTCCAAACATAATAGCTGAAATGTGTGAAAATGTATGTCAAATCTTCGTGTTTTTTCGTTTGATTGGTTTCCATGCATAATTTTAATTCTACAATCTTTTCTGCGTTGACCAGTTCCTCATTTTCTTGTATTTCACTACTTAACAGTTGTTTCAATTCTTCTAATTCTGTTTTTACGCTTGTGCACTGAAGAATTAAATGTTCAAGTGTTTCAATTTGATTTCCACACCTTCCGCACATTCCAGTCGACTTTGGTGGGCTTGGTGGACACCATGGATTTTATTAGCGTTTAAGTAGATCTATTGGCTCCAATCCTGGCGTTAGCAGCATTGGTACAAAATCCAACTTTAGTTTGCTAGGGAATCGAGTTTTTTTTTCAATGACTTGTTTGATGCAGTTAGCAAGACCCTCAGCAATTTTAGTGATGGTAAAGTTCAGGGGGTAAAGCTCATTTCCGACGCAAATGCACGTTAAATTTTGATTCAGGATGCAATTCTGATTATAGAGATAAGTTTATTTCTTAGCTACCTGAATAATCCGTTAATATAAACCTTGCCCACAATTGCTGCATAGCCTAACCAATACTCCCTTATGTCGGTAGTTTACACCAACCAAATCAATTGCATAAAAAATAAAATAAATACTAGGCTACCTAAATAATAGGCCTGTTTTTTCACTCATCAATGTGCTAAGATATTACATCTTTTGTCAGAAAACGCTTAAAAATGAAATCTTTGAATTAAGATCTTACATGTTTTGTCGTTTTTATGCAAACGTCTTTCATCATTCTGCTCTGGTCAGCGGTCTGAGAACAACGATGAGTATATCATCAAAGTTCTCTCATCATTGTTCTATATGGCAGAACAGTGGTGTTCTTCACACTTTTTGCTAACATCAGTGAGCTGTAAGATCTTAGAACAAAGATGAGGTAAAAAATGTTAATCTTTGCAGAAAGATGCAAGATCTAAGATGTAAGATCTTATTGCTAAAAAACGGCCCTAATATTCCAGGGTTCAGCTTTTTAAAATTTCGGCAATAACAGCACCGTAAGCCAGCGTTGCTACATAAGCTTTTTTAAAAACCGAGCTTACTCAATTTTTGAGAATTTTTCGGCCTTTTGTTTGAAAAAATAAAAATTTTCCTTAAAATCCTTACTTTACTCCAAATTTCACTAAAACATCCTTAATTTACCCCAGATTGCCCTTTGTCCCAAGATTCAAAATAAGTGCCCCTAAAAAGAAGTGATTTCTCACTAAAATAGGGCAATCTCTGTAGAAGTGGAAGCCCTGGACCAGGGTCTCCATCTGTAAATAAGAAAAGGAGTAACTAAGGAATCTCATTATGTAAGCCGAAGCAGGTTGAAGAGCATGGTATTGGAATTAATGGCATTGCTAAAGACGAATGATATGGAGCTGTAGCATTAACGTTGTGTGGCAACATACAGACACAAAAACAAAGAAAGACAATTACAGAGACTATGCCTGTAAATTTTGAAAAAAACCTTTGTGATACTATTTTTACAAGGCATGATAAATATATAATGGTTCGGTTATTTCATGGTCAGTAAGCCAGATCTTAGAGTTTGTATAAATGAAAATGATATGAGGAAAAGTGGCACTGATAAAAAAATCTACATGGTGGACCACCATAGACCCTTGTTTAGGGTCTCCATCTATAAATAGAAAAAAGAGTAACTAATGAATCTCATTATATAAGCCAAAACAGGTTGAAGAGCACACGATTAGAATTAATGTTAGAATTAATGTACGTGTTTATTTGTTTTTGTTTTTTCCAGGGGTGATCATATCGACCCAGTGAGCCTAGAGCATCGGGAGAGGGCTCATTCTAACAGAAATTAAAATTTCTAGTGCCCTTTCTTAAAATTTCTAGTGCCATTTCTAGTAGTAAAATTTATGTCTTGCTTTCAGTTTTAAGTGTGGGCATGTTAAGGATAACTGTTCGGGGGTAAATCTTCACCAAGATTGAATTGTACAGAAGATTTTTCCATGGGGAGGAAGATTTTTCCGCAAAATTTCCTGGTGTTATTTAAAAAATGATCAAGGATTAAATAAAAATAAGAAAAATAAATAAAAGAAATTAACTAAAAGTTTTTTCAGCTAAAAGTAAGGAGCAACATTAAAACTTAAAACGAACAGAAATTATTACATATATGGAGGGCGTTTCTCCCTCCTCATTGCCTTGCTCTTTATGCTAAAGTTTAAATTTTGTAAAAACGACTCCTGAAATACAAGGGTCGTTTAATTAGAACAATAACTAACTTTTTTAAAAGTGCCGAAAAACCTTAGCTTGAAAAGCAAGGTGTCGAGGAGGGTGAAACGCTCCTCATATACGTAATAATTTCTGTTCGTTATAAATTCTAATGCTGCTCCTTACTTTGAGCTGAAAAACTTGCTGTTTTATTTAATCATAGGCAGCGCAATAGCCTTACCTAAGTAAAGAACGATGTTGGCACAATGTATTATTTTTGGTTTCTTTCTTTGTTTTAGATCAGGGCACTTCATGTCGAAGGATTTGTCGTAGAAACTTCGAAAAGGTCTCATTCGATTGGAAATGGAAAGGGCTTGTGCCCTTTTCAATAGCCGAAAGTGTTTGGAAGGTAACTAACACACCTTCCACGCCCAAAATTTCTCCAAACACATCCAATCAAAATTTTGAGAAAACCATTTTGTTCAACGTAGTTGAAAGATTTGGAAATTATGTCTTTGAGGATGACAACCCCCCTAAGCCCTCAGGCCAAGGGTTGTAAGTTATGCCATGGGGGCATATAAGGTTTTTATAGAAGGTGTTGTCGTAGAAACTTCAAAATGGGCTCATTCAATTACAAATTCAATGGGCTAGTGCCCTTTTTAATAGTCAAAAGTGATTAGAGGGCAACTAACCTCCCTCTCACGCCCACCATTTCCCCAAACACATCCAATCAAAATTTGAGATATAAATTTTGTTCAATGTAGTTGAAACTACTGGAAATTAGATCTTTGAGGATGATAACCCCAACACCTCTCCCCCCCCACAGCCCTCAGGGTAAGGGTCGTAAGTTACGCCCTGGGGGCATATAAGGTTTTTTATAGAAAGGGTTGTCGTACAGACTTCAAAAAGGACTAATTCGATTGGAAATTGAAAGGGCTAGTGCCCTTTTTAATCGTAGAAAGGGACTTGAGGGCAACTAACCCCTCTCTCACGCCTGCCATTTGCCTAAGCACATCCAATAAAAATTTTGATATAGCCATTTTTTCAACGTAAAACTTTTGAGATGGCCATTTTTTCATCTTCCAGGGTAAGGGTTGTAAGTTCTGCCCTGGGGACATATAAGTTTTTTTTTTAGAAAGCGTTGTTGTAGAAACTTCAGAAAGGGCTCATTTGATTTGAAATTGAAAGGCCTAGTGCCTGTTTTTAATAGTCAAAAGTGATTCTTGGCCAAATAAAGCCACTCTCACGCCCACCATTTCCCCAAGCACATCCAATCAACATTTTGAGATAGCCATTTTGTTCAACGTAACTTAAAGTTCTGGAAATTAGGCCTGAGGATGACAACCCACCCACAGGGCAAGGGTTGTAAGTTATGCCCTGGGGGCATATAAGGTTTTTATAGAAAGTTTTGTCCTAGAAGCTTCAAAAAGGGCCTGTTCGACTAAAAATTGAGAGGACTAGTGCTTTTTATTAGTCGAAAGTTATCAGAGGGAAAATACCCCCCCCCCACCCATCATTTCCCCAAACGCTTCCAATCAAAAATTTTGAGATAACCATTTTGTTCAACGTGTTTAAAAGATCTGGAAATTATGTCTTTGAGGATAACAAGTCCTCCCAGCCCTTAGGGCCTGGGGGCATATAAGGTTTTTATAGAAATCATGTTCATATAAACTTCGGAAGGGTCTCATTGGGTTGGCAACCAGACGCTACAGTGCTCTTTTTAAGACTCAAAGTGATCGGAGAGTAGCTACCCCCTCACATACACACGTCGTTTTCCCCCGAAATGCATCTAATGGAAATTTTTAGATAGCCTTTCTATTCAAAAAAGTCTAAATATCATATAACAAGGCTTTTAGGGTTGAAACATACCCCAGAGATTAGGGGCAAGGGTTTTAAGTCATGCCCAGGGTGTATTTAAAGTTATTATGGAAGGGATGGTTGTTTAACTTTAGAAGAAACTCAGTCTTTTCCCTTGTAAGTGACTATGTCCACTTACAGGGAAAATTTTCCATAAAATAAGTTTTTCGAAAAAAGTCAAGAACTCCATTAAACCAAAAATGAACAAAAATACAATCAAATAATCCACCAAGTATACAACTACCACAAATCACTATCAATAAATAAATGAAACCCAAAACAAACAGAAATTAAACTAATTGATAGAGTCAAAACTAGCAAAAATTAATATGAGTAGGGTTCTAAACCCCTATGCTTTCTAAAAGCCAGAATATAATTTGTAATTTACTGAAAAAACTCTTTTAAATATTTCCATTTTTATGGCTTTAAGAAATCAATAATTAATTAGGATTTTAAGGAATAAATATCAGCATATGTGTATAAATTGACGATACATATTTTTTCAGTAAATTCATTTCATTTTTTTCAGTACTTCCCAACCGGAAAACACAATGGGAAATTTTATGACTTAAGAACCTTTCCCCTGGGGCTGTGAGGGTGTGAGGTCAATTTATATTCAAAAGCATAGTTATCGGGCCTTTCAATTATGATGAACAAAATGGCTATCTCAAAATTTTGATTGTATGATTTTGGGAAAAAGGGGCAGAGGAGGCGGCATGGCTGTCTCCAATCTTTTTGGTCACTTAAAAAAAACAAGTATCCGTGGTCTTTCTTCTGGCAAAAAAAAAAAAATAAATAAAAATAATACAAATTCCACATTTTTGCAGATAGAAGCTCGAAACCTCCACAGTATGATTTTCATTAAGATTCTATGACTATTTGGGGGTATTTCCTCCTTTTTTAAAAATCAGGCAAATTTTCTCAGGCTCCTAGTCTTTAATGAGTAAAACTAAAGCTAATGGAACTTGTATACTTGAAATCAGCATAATAAGCCAATTTCTTTGATATATCTATTAGTATCGAAATTCCCGTTTTTAGAGTTTCGGTTAAAAATGAGCCGGGTCGCTCCTTACTTACAGTTCGTTACCACGAACTGTTTGATTGACTCTAGGCTGATAGCTCTACAACAGTCAATCTACTGATGACAGAAGTCTTATTTGTGTACCCTCCCCTGTGGTTTAAAACATATGAAGGGACAAGTTTAACGTCACAGCTGTTTAACGTAAAACGAAATTTCCAAAACTAGATGGCATTGATGATTTTCGTATTTGATGCTGGGGCAACATTCCGCTCTTGTAGTCTTACCACAATCCTTGGCTTGAAAGCTAATAGGAAAGTAAAATATTTGCAATTACCTACTGACTATACCTGTTTCCCTCAAAAATGCCTTCAGTAAAGGTTTAGGGTAAATGTAGATTTCATAACTGACATAAGGACAAGGTGAACATAATACTTGATTTCTTTTTTATGTTCTTTCCTGATATACTAATCTATTCACTCAAAAATGTATCCCCCCCCTCCAGATGGTCCCATATATAACCCGTCTGATATATTTCACCGTAACACCAATCTAGTTATACGTTGTAGCTGCGTGGGACTATCAGGAAGGGGGGTATCAAGAAGAGGGCCATTAAGCCGACTATCTTCTCAGTGTGTAATTTATCTCTGTGTGTGTGTTTTTTTATTTTAAAAATATCATAATAACGTACGGAAGCATGATAGTTTGATTAACAAAAAAAAGTCTTTCATAATATTAAGTAGTAATATTTTCATAATTCTAGTGCTTTTAGTTTCTAATTATTCCTTGGGCTATATATGGGACAACTAGGGGGGGGGGCACTTTCGAGTGAACTTATTATTATGTTTGGAAAAATCATAAGAAAGTAGTGTGTGT
>JAQQPU010026127.1:432-11673 GCA_029168905.1 Artemia sp. Kazakhstan ARC1039 | reverse complement strand
TATAGAAAACCAACACAAAACAATAGATATCTTCATTTTAATTCAAATCACCCCCCACAAGTTAAAAGAGCAGTTGCAACTTCTCTCATTGACCGTGCCCTGAACATTTGCTCCGATTCATACATAAAAGCAGAAATAAATTTTATCTGAGATATTCTTTTTGGCAACGGATACCCTATTCCTTTTGTCAATAATACGATTAACCATAGACTAAAAATACATTTTTGTAAAATCAACGATATTTCACAATTTGAGGCTCCAGAAAAACCCTCTAATATAATTTATCTTCCGTACATCCCAAGAATCACCACAAAAATAAAAAATATTTGCACAAAAAACAATCTGTATTTAGTTTTCACCAATAATTTTAAAATCACAAATTTCTTAAACTCCGGTAAAGATAAAACCCCAGTTACTCACCAAAGAGGGGTTTATCAAATACCATGCGATTGTGGCAATTACTACGTTGGCAGAGCTCATCAGAATCTAGAAAAACGGATACACCAGCATAAAGAAGACATAGACAAAGTGTTAATTGCTAATAGTTCTAATAACTCCTTTGATTCTGCTTTAGCTAGCCATATATTTGATAATCCCAACCACACAATACTTTTTGAAAAATCTCCTCTCATTAGTAGTGATTTGGGGATAAAACAGGTGGTCCGAGAATCATTCGAAATTAGGCTCAAAATAAATAAAAATATTTCCTGAAATAGGGACTTAGGAGGATGTTCACTGAATTCTTTATACTCAAATTTAATTAAAAATGATCTAACAAAATATTTTATTAAACCAATAGACAATAATATTGAATCCGTTACAAAAAGGCCTTTAGGACTAGCTGCTAAAAAAGCAAGATTAGCTTTGAAAACTGGCAGTTAATAATTTCATTTTATTTCGTTTGAATGAATTCATCCTCTCTCATCATTTTATTTATCAGTCCTGGTTGAACTTCGTTGAAGTAAGGATACTGGGGCTGTTTTAAAGGGTTTTAAAAGCATTTTTAGTTTTAAACTCCGTATTTTAATGCAACTTGTTTATATGTATTTTTTTTCTTTAATGTTGTGCTGAAGACGGCCCTTAGACATAGGGCCGGAATATTCACCGATTTAAATTGCACTGTCTTGGAAAAAATTTCCCTATTGTTTTAAAGTTGTGTTGTTTGTTATTGAAAGGCAGTACGGTCTTCGTCAATATTTACAATAATAAAGCACTAAAAGAACCATAAATATTACCCTAAATCAAACAATATATATGAAATAAAGATTAAAGAGAATAAACACTAGCATACAGTAAAAAAAAATTATAATATTAACGATAAATAAGGGAAAAAACCAAAAAGAAGAAACACTAGGAAAAGAGAAAACAGGGAAAATAAACGAAGGAGAGAGAGAAATTACTATACTGGAAAGTCCCGACGAAAAACTGCCTCTGCAGACAGAAATAACGGGACATCCGGAGGGATGGAATTCGATAATTGAATTGATTTATAAACAGGAGACCTCTGGCCTGCTGTAGATGAACGTTTGGGTAAAATAAGTCTACGAGAAGAACTACGTAAATAAGTAAAGTACCTACCTGAGCCTGTCCGTGAAAAAAATTGTTGCAGAGGCGGTGGAAGTGTACCTAGAAAAGCAGAATGCGCTTAATAAAGATTACTTTTACCCTCAATACGATCCAGCGGAGCTATTCCAGTATCATTATAAAGATCAGAGGAAGGGTAAACCCGAGAGAGAAGAAAAGTAGCCTTCACTGCCCTATTTTGGGCTCTTTGAAGTGAGCAGAGAAGAGATTTATTAGTATTACCCCAGACAGAGCAGCAATAAGAAAGATAAGGAAAACAAAAGCATAATAAAGAGAAAGCATAACATCTGGGGGAAGAAATGAGTTAACCCGATACAACATTGAAGACTGGCGGAGGATGAGGGAACGGGTGTGAGTTATATGAGGTCTATAAGAAAGAAAACAGTCGAGATACACACCAAGAAATTTTACCATAGCAGCTTGCGGTATAACATCATTCCCATAAGTCAGGATGATTGGCTCCTTTACGTCTCTCATACGATAAGGGGTCCTGATGTGTACAATGGCACTTTTTTGGCAGTTGATTCATACCATTTGACCAGCACCAATCTTTTACTTTATCAAGAAGACCTTGAGCTAGGGAAGTGGCAGATGGCAAGTCCACTGCAGCAATGAAAAAGTTACTGTCATCAGCAAAAAGAATAGGGTGCACAAGGGGATGAAGACCATCAACGAGATCATTAATGTAAATTAAAAACGAAAGTGGTTCAAGCACAGAGCCCTGTGGGACACCCTTCAATATAGACAAAGTAGTTGAAGAATTACCATTAACCGAAAAATACTGAGATCTTCGTGACAGATAAGCTCTTAACCATTCTAGTGGGACTCCATGTACTCCAAATGAAGACAATTTAGACAAAAGAACAGAGTGGTCAACCATATCAAAGGCCTTTGAAAAGTCAAGAAATAGACCCAAAACACACAAGCCCTTGTCCAGATTTACACGCACAAACTCTGTTGCATCTGAAAGTGCATACGAGGTAGAGAAAGTGGGACGAAAATAATACTGATGGTTAGTTATGAGAGAGTTTCCCGCAGTCGTATTAGTACTAAATACAAATGAAGAGAGTCTACGATACACTACCCTTTCAACAACTCTAGAGATGACAGGAAGAAGAGAAATGGATCTATAATTTGAAATTAGAGATGTATCACCTTTTTTATGCAAAGGTAAAATATTAGCAACTGTAAATAAATGAGGGAAAACACCAGAAGAAAGAGACAGGTTAGTTATGTGTGAGATGGGGTTAGAAACAAACTGACCAATTTTTTTACGAACATTATTACTCAAACCAAAACCATCAACTGAACGGCTACTTGGAAGCTGGGAAATAATACTACAAATTTCAATATCACTGCATGGGGAAAGGAAAAATGACTTTTCTGCGATGGGAAAACTACTTACTCTACTCTTGGGCGAGAGGTGAAATACGAATTGAAGGCGTTTGCTGAAGAATTTTTATCCACAATAGATCCATCAGCATTCCTGTAATGACATGGGGGGGGGGGACTGTTTGAGTTTCTTGCGAGAAATAGCTTCATTAACTACACTCCAAACATTTCGCAAGTTCCCCTTACACTCATCAATTTGACGCGAAAAATAGAGCTTTTTGGCTGCACGTACTGAAGAAGTAAGTACATTTTTATAATGTTTATACTTCAAAAGATCATCCTTTGTTTTACTTTTGCATGCAACCTTGAACAGAGACGCCTTCATATGTGTAGCATTGATCAGACCTTTGGACATCCATGGGCATTTGGGTATGGAATTCCTTGGTCTCTTCCTAAGAGGAAAATGCTTATCCAACAGAGCTCCCATACGACACACAAATAAGCTTGTTGCACATTCAACATCATTAGCTTCAAGAACACTAGACCAATCATTACTCTGACGACTAAGAATTAAATTAGAAGTTTCGTTATCTGTAAAAGTTCTAAAAGAAGACTCACCTTGCTCATTTACAGCAGTCTCAGTTTTAGGCCCAAAAAGTGATAGATAAATAGAGAAGTGATCAGACAGATCAGTGAAAACAAGACCAGAAGTAAACTTCAATTCAGGAGAATGAGAAATGAAAATATTATCTATCAAAGCGGCAGAATTTCTTGTAAGATCAACACGAGAAGGAAAAAAATTGAAAGAAGTAGCACAGAAGAAGAAAGCACATCAAAGAGATGGTCGCATTCATCACTTGATCTAACATTTAACATATTGCAATTAAAATCTCCCAAAACACAAATATGTTTTTTTAGAGAAAGTCCTCACACCAGAAAGCTGATCTAGCAAATCACAAAACAGATGTGTTGGAAAAGGAGGTTGCTTATAAAACAAACAAACAGTATCACATGCAAACTGGCTTTTCAGATCAATGACAAGAGAATAAACAGTCCTAATATTAACTACTGAAGTAAACAAGGATTCAAGGTCATACCGTCTACTAAATTTAATATCAGACTTTATAAATAAAAAAATGCCCCCTGAGAACTTTGTTACCATTCTAGGGACACGAATAGCAATATAACCCTGCATATCATAAGCTATTAAATTTTCAATATCAGATAACCATGTTTCTGTTAATCCAATTACATCAAAAGGGCAAGAATTATCAGACCACAAATATGATTTCAGACTATCCTACTTATCTCGTATCCCACGTACATTCAAACAAAATACATTAAAGCAACTATTGAAAGAGAGAGAATGCATGATTTTATCACAAAAATCAATAGTAGTGTGATAATTACAACTACAATTAACCATAGATTCAAGAAGAGGGTCAAATGTGTGTGCCTCTTGTTTGCCAGCACTACTTGGTTGCTCAAAGATAACTGATTTAAGAATAGAAGAATTTAAAAGAAAAGAAAAATCACCCAGATTTACCACACATAACAAATGCACACAATATCTTTACAAATGAACAAGATATCCAACATGCAGGCTGAAATAGCAAAGGGTAAATTGAAACTAAAAACTGCAAGAAAAAGAACAATAACAAGCTACAAAGCTAAAAAAAATGATAACAAACAATTACAAGGACAAAGGCAAAACCAAAATAAAGAAAAAGGCAAAACAATAAAGAAGCAACCACAGGAAAGAGTTATCAACGGTTTATGCAATTCACTTAAAAGAATAATGTAAAACAACATAAATGCAAGCATAAGTAAAACCATTAAATCATAAATAGAGTTAAAAAAAACGACAACAACAAAACAGAGCTAAAAGGAGAAAAATGGTTTATTTCAGTCCTGGGAGGGGCTTGGATGGGCTGTAGTTGACTGATGGAGAGCATTAGCTTGAGATCTACCTTGCAAACTTTCCTTTTCTCTAAGAATAAGCTGCTGCATTCTTGGACTACAAAATTCCACCACAATTGGGCGAGATTTCAAACCTGAGCCTTGTTTTCCAATCCTTCTAACAAAAACTATGTCATTCTTAGTCAAAGGAATACCAGGAATTCTAGTACCGCAAAATACAAGAAATTTGCTTTCAGAAGCTTCTGGATAAGGGCCTTTTTGAAACCAAATAGGATCAGCTGATTTGAAATTTTCATTTGGTCAAACTGATCGCTCAGACGATCCACCTTGAGCTGAATTGGTTTCAGAGATTTTTGCAGCTGTGACAAACCTGAGTCAAGCAAATGAAGAGATGATTTAAGCTTTGACATCCTCACATCATATTGTTTTAGTGATTTTTCCACAAGCACATCAAAATCCATTTTAAGACTATTGTATACCTCTTGTTTAATGATTTCCATATTGTTAGCATCAAAAGCAGCAGGCACATGACTAGAGGCAAGTTTTTTAACAGAGGCCTCGACCAAAGAACCAACCTCATTAGACAGTGCCTCAGTGACAATTTCTGCCATAGTAGATTTAAGGTTTTGGTCATTAAGTGAATCTGCAATTAGCTTCTGCTTGTTCTTAAGGGTGTTAATGTGTGAGGTGAGCATAGCAATCTGCTCATTAATAGATTCAGCTCCACTGTACTGAAGGGAGCAGTTTCATCTCATCTCTCTGTGACTAGGAGATCTATAGCTCTTTTTTGAGCTATCACCCATGATGTAGGCTAAAGTGAACTCCAATCAAACTAGGCTAATCAAGCTACAAGGTAAGAGCAAAAGGCAAGGGATCTTCTGGCTGGCACAAGCAATTATAAAAAGTGTCTAATGACAGCTAAGCAGAGGTGTAGGCACCAGGCAGAAAAATAAAAAGACTGTGCATGGGGGTCCCCAATTGCACCCCTGGGGTTGGGGCTGTTAGGCTTGACTGCTTTTTCCACTGGACTGGTAGGTAGGCTAAACCAGTTCTTCAGACAAATTCAATTTAACGAGATCGTTAATGATGCCAGATATTAAACTTAAATAAACAGTATAAATTCCAGTTTGCTTCTTAATTTTTGAATTTTACAACCGATAGCCCAAATTTGTTTCTGAACTATTATATTTTCATCCCATTTTGTTTCATTTCATTAGAATTAAGGAAACTTCACTTCTCGCGTGACTACCGAATTCTAGACCACTTGTAATTGCCAGTATGTGGCTCTTGAACACGCTTAATCTATCTGGTGGGACTTGAATCAATATTGGCCCCTCTTTTCAACTTTTTTTTTGTTTTTTTATGCATTGAAATTTTGATGTTTTTTCAAGCTTAAAGAGTTCTAAATATTCGAAACTATCGTGAAGGCAGATTTGTTGATATAGCTATTGCTATCTACTTACTTATGTGGAGTTAGTTTCTCTCTCACCTGGAGGCATACAAGAAAGTATCTGTGGACTTCCGCGTTGGATGATCTTTTGCCAAAGCTAAAAACTCATTAAAAGACCCCTTCTTAATTCTTAATTAATTGATAAGGACTCATTACAGGACCCCTTCTCAATTTTAAGGGAACAGCCAATCGTCTTCAGTCCCCTTCCACCCTTCCGTAAATAAAATGGAATGTCAGAATTCGATAATACCGCATATTGTTACAAAAATTTCTTGTTATTAATTTTTCGTTACTATTGGCCCGTGTTGCTCTTTCTTCAGTACATCTCCTCGTCGTGAGCTATTTAGTCCTTCTTATCATCAAAGGAGATTAAATTTTAGACATGAAAATACAAAATTATTGGCTTGAACAAAGCACGTTTGAATACAATCAGTAATATAGAGACAAACAGAGACAAGAAATTGGAATGCTACGTCCGCTCCCATTCTTCTGGATGGACGAGCCTTTATGAATTAACCCGTGTTATACTGTTGAACTAATTGACTTTACTGGATTGACTAAAACACATGCAAAGAGAATATATTGAGAACAAATTACTTGCTCCGTAGAATATCCCATCGGAGAGAAGGATATATTAGACGTTTTTCTAAGAAATAGTTTGAGGGTAGCTTTGGTTACACTGACGAGGAGCATAATAGCGATGAGTATTAGAAATGGACAATATCTCCACGTCGCTTTTGTCTATGATGCACGGCACGAAACGTTGGGCAAAAAACTTCGTGTTCGTTAAGAGTTTCATCATAGGCAGTGCAGTGGCGCTGCCTAGGTAAAGAGCGATATGGGCACAATGTATTATTTTTGTTTTGTTTAGACCAGGGCATTTCGTATCGAAGGAGATGTCGCATAATCTTTAAAAAGAGCATTTTCGATTGGAAATAGAAAGGGCCCTTTTCAATAGTCGAAAGTGATTGGAGGGCAACTAACCCCCCTCTTACACCCAAATTTCCCCAAACACACTCAATAAAAATTTTGAGATGGCCATTTTGTTCAATGTAGATGAAAGATCCGGAAATTATGTCTTTTAGAATGACATCCCTACAGCCCTCACGGCAGGGATTGTAAGTTATGCCCTGGGGGTGTTTAACGTTTAAATAGAAAATGTGATCGTATAAACTTCGGAGGGGGCTAGTTGGATTGTTCATCCGAAGGTTTAGTGCCCATTTTGAGGTTCAGAGTGATCGGAGGGTGGATACCCCCCCCCCCTGCACACCTCGCATTTTCCCGAAATGCATCTGATAGAAATATTGAGATAGCCATTTATTGTCGTAGAAACGTCGAAAATAGCTCATTCGATTGAAAATCGAAAGGGCTAGTGCCCTTTTTAATAGTCAAAAGTGATCAAGGGCAACTAGCCCCCTCCCACGCCCAGATTTTCTCAAACACATCCAATCAAAATTTTGAGATAGCAATTTTGTTAAACGTAATTGAAAGGTCCGAAAATTATGTCTTTGAGTTGGGGGTTAGTTGCCCCCACAGCCCTCAGGGCAAGGGTTAAAAGTTATGCCCTGGGCATATACGGTATTTATAGAAAGGGTGATCGTAAAAACTCCTGAATATGCTAATTTGATTGGAAATCAGATGTTCGAATACCCTTCTTAAGATTCAGAGTGGTCATAGGGTGAAACCCCTCCCCCACACCTCATATTTTCCCGAAATACATCTGATAGAAATTTTGAGATGGCCATTTGTTGTCGTAGAAACTTTGAAAAGAGCTCATACGATTGGAAATCGAAAGTGCCCTTTTTAATAGTCGAAAGTGATTGGAGGGCAGCTAATCCCACACCCACCCTTTTCCCAAACCCATCCAATTCAAATTTTTAGATAGGCATTTTATTCAGCGTAATTGAAGGTCCGGAAATAATGTCTTTGAGGATGACAACCCCCCCAGAGCCCTCAGGGCAGTTATAAGTTATGCCCTGGGGGCATAAAAGGTATGTATAGAAAGGGTGATCGTATAAACTTCGGAGGGGGCTTATTGGATTCGTAATCAGAAGTTCTAGTGCCCTTTTTAAGACTCAGAGTAACCAAAGGGTGGATAACTCCCCCCTCTCTCACACCTCATATTAGTAGAATAGATCTATGCAGTTTGCCAAGGCCCCCGTACCAAACAGGTTTTTCTAGTAGTTACAGGTCATCACACTCTTTGCCAAGAGGAACGTGTATAACTTGATTGGCGATTAGGATTTGAATAAAAGGAATGGTTTTCACTACAATTCATATTAGTAAGAGAATTGGATTCAAAGAGAATAGTTTTTTATTTGAGAGGATATTAGTGGAGAAAAAATGAGTGGTGCATTTACACTATTGGAGATTAATGATGGAACCGACAGCAGCAGCAGCAACGATATACGAGTACCCAATGTGGCTGTGGAAATAACTGCTGGCTGTAGACTATGTCTTGAATGGGACACTATGTATGCTAGATACGTGATATCATTAAGCAAATTTAAGCAGGAGGAACAGCTGTGTTTTGCTGGAAAAGTAAATATTCTCCATATAAATAAACTTCGGTCAGCATTAGATGTTCTATCGAAATATATTGATGAGAACAAAATGCATCAGTGAATATTATTATTATTGTAATTATGTTCAATAAAACTGTTTCTAAATCAATGGTATTTTTTCTTTTTTTTCTATAGTAGACTAGCGTATATTTTGAGTACAAAAAAAAGAGATTCTGATTAGTCTGAAGTTGGTTGTGAGAGAGTTAGGACTCTAAAAAATGGATAGATTCGAGAAAGATCGAATCATGAGGAATCTAATTCTTATGGAAAAACGTTTGATTCTAGATGATGATTTTCTAGAGTTGTCTATTCAAAGGAAGATATTTTCTCGGGGGATGCTTGTCGATATAATGAAAACTGATTCTCCATCATTAGACTATTGTATGAAGCTTCTACATTGTGGTCCAAATGCATTTACACAATTTATTGATATATTGATCACGACACAGCAAAACGATATTGTGGATATGCTTTTAAACATTAGTTTTTAGAAATTTAGGACTTTTTTTTTTCATAAGAAAGATGGTGCTCAAGGATGATTTACTCCTCTCTCTCTCTCTCTATCTCAGACAATTTTTTGATGTTGCTAGCTCAGTTTCATTGTGGCAGTGAGAGCGTCAACACATGACAAAATGTTCCATACATGTCCACTATGTATGTACTCACTGGGCAGTTGGTCATCATGTGAGAATTGCACAATGATTGAGGAGTATGATGAAAAGTGTAGATTATGCAACCCGTGTAAATTGCATAGAGGATATGCTGTAAAAATTAAAGGTTGTAATTCCTGTCTTGAAGAGGTGTGTGACTCTCATCCTAGAGGCCACCTATGCTCCAATTGTCATTATGAAAAATGTAAGCAATGGGAGAGTACATATCCCGGTATGATTGGAAAGAATCCTAACCGGGATTTTAGTTTATTGCTACGAGATTGGTATCGTCGTGGTTTTAGATTGTTCTGGGAGGAGGAACCAGGTCAACGATTCAACTGTTGGAACAACAAGAGAATATGGTTTCTACGTCATTGCTGTGAAGACACTGGGTGTTATGATTATAAGCCCACTGATTTTTATTTGGCAGTGACAGAATGTGATTCGACACTTGAGGACACTGTTTGTGAAATTGCTTCAAATACACAAATTGAAACATGTGAATTCTATAGAATGAATGCGAATAGTATCATTGACTATACAAAGAGATATGACAAGAGTGAAGTCACACTCTACTGTAGAAAATGTGACCCTGACATTGCAGTACATCAGAATCAGTACACTGTGAATTCAAATAATCTACCTGCACTAGTTGTTGTCGACAAATACCTAGTAGTGGATGAAATCTAAAAGAGTAGAAAAGTCGTTTTATCATGTATATATTTTTTTTTTTATTAATAAACAATTTCACATACATCTTTAGAACATTTTATTCTTAGGGCACTAAAATCAATATTAAATACACTTGTAAGTATATTCTCCACTAGAAAGTCGTTCAATTGAGGTAAGTCAACGTAGATGTTGAGAAACTGCTTGTAGGTGTAGCCACGACATCTGAACATGAAAAAGAGTAGTGCATGAAAGCCACATGTCTTAGTCGCTAAATCCTGTACTCTTCGTTGATTTTGAATAATGGTTTTCCCACTGCTTTCAATAAAGTTGCTGATGTATGGAATGTAGAATTTATACGATAGACCAAGAGGATCAAAAAATTCAATATTCTTCGCTGTTTGAAAGATGCATAGCCAATGGCCAGTCTTCAAAGTTGATGGACTGCTATTAACAATGATTAGGATATTGTTATCACTTGGAATTTTTTCAATGAAGTCCGAGGGTATGCAATAGGACTTGTATTGGGACATGTATGGGTCCATACTAAATACATTGATTATTTGATTTGTGTTCATGGTGCAAGGTCTAGTAGAACACTGCCGTCGGGTGTGATTTCCCAATAGGTTTCAAATTGACTCAGTGATATTAGCGTGATACTCTCAGTCAGAGCATCGGCAAATGTACACTCTAAACGTACATTCCCAGTTCGTACTATGCTCATATCCTGTGTGCCTGACAAGTCCAAAACAATAACCCCATGATTTTTTGAAAACATTGATTCGGTTATTCCATTTTCAAATAGTTGAGAGTCATGATCTAGGGATTGCATGGTCAACTCGTACAGAGTTCTATAGGATTTTTTGTCAAATGATAGAGTGTACAGTGGAATACCATTCACTTTGCACACAAGGCTAGATAGACCGAAAAAATTAAAATCATGGGGGGATTCAGTCCAGGATCCAACGGCACTGCCACTCTTCACAAAGGCCAAAGCCAATTTTGATGGGATTTCTCCATTGATAAATGATGAATCGCTATAGCTACGAGAGCCGGTGGTAATGTGACGTTG
>JAQQPU010026126.1:0-11674 GCA_029168905.1 Artemia sp. Kazakhstan ARC1039 | reverse complement strand
TAACTCAGGAATGACTAGGTACATTAACTTGGAACTTTCAAGAAATGATAAGGGAAATGATCAATTGACCAAAAAGGTAATATTTGTAAGCTACTGCTACAACTAACACCACTACTACTGCTTCCAATACTACTACTACAACTACAGTAGTACATTTCAGATATTAAGGGGAAATTTGAATTAAACCAAAAGACACTAGGTGCATTCACATTGTCAAAAGAACATATCTCAAGAATAGTTTTGAGAATTAGGTTTGAACTTCCAGAAAATACTTAAACGGGGAGATAAATTGGCAAAAAGGCAATATGTGCATATTACTACTAATGCTACTAACGCTGCTACACTAACTACTATTATTACTGCTGCTACTTCAACTGCTACCTCTATTAAAACTACTTGTAAGGCTAAGAGAATTAAGATGAAAATCACAAAAAGTATATAAATATTCAGGTTATCAAAAGGATATATCAGCAATGTCATAGCAACAGCTAATTGTATGAAGTTGAAGTTTCCAGGACTTGATGAGAATGATATCCAAATCACCAAAAGGCAATACACATACTATTAATAGTACCACTACAGTTACTGTAACTAATGACACTAAGGGTATTAAGGTGCAACCCTTAGGGAGTGTTTAGGGGAAGTTTAAATTAAACCGAAAAACTATATGCCTGCAGGTTTTCAAACAGGCATATAACCAATATCATAGGCAGTGCCACTCTATAACAGTAAGAAATATAATTGAAATGTTCAAAGAAGTTAATTCGATTCAGGATTAGAAGTTCCCTTTTTAATAATACCCTTTTCAAAATTGATTAGAGGGCAAGCAGTCTTCCTCCCAAGTCCATTCATTTTCCAAACACATCTAATAAAAATTTTGAGACAGCGATTTTGTTCAGCATAGTAGAACAGCCCAGCATCTATGTCGCTAGGGATAGTAGCTATATCAACCCATCATATTTATACAACTGGTCCATCAAAGTTTAAAACTAAATGTTGCTTTAAAATTAAATCAAAGGCCACAGTGTGTATGGTTGCCAATAAGAAACGTAAGCAATATTTCAAGAAGGACTGGGGGTATTAATTTGAAACTCTCGGGCCTACTACTATTACTACTTCTGCTTTTAAAATTTAAATAAATCAAAACAGTCTAATTGTACCCAGGTTGTCAAAGAGCACGGATAGAATATTTTGGGGATGATATTAAATTTTATTTTTCAGGTCAAATTGAGGAGGTATAAACTTAAATTAAATAACACTATTTGTGTCAGGATTAAAAATTGCGGAAGAAGTTTCGTACATACAAATAGCAGTCCAAACTATGGATTCTTATAGAAAAAAAAACCAAAAAGATAGAAAAAAAACTTTTCATGAAAAAGACTACTTTACTGAAAACAAAAGACATTGAAAATGTTTTCTCTTTTTTACTTTAATAAATTAAAAATGTTTAAAGCCCTAAAGAATTAATATCAGCATTAGTTATATTAAACTACCAATCCACGGTATTTTTTTTTTTTTTACTTTTTCAGTAAAGGGCAAATTTTGTTCTGGTCTTGAGAAGACATGGGGGTTTTCATCCCTACTCATGTTAATTTTTGCTCGTTTTGAGTTTGACTCGGTTATTTATTGTGATTTTTGTTCGTTTTGAGTTTCATTTATTTATTGGAATTGATTTGCGGTAGTTTTACGGCTGGAAAGTTATTTGACTTAATTTCTGCTCATTTTTGGCTTAGTGGAGCTCTTTTAATTTTCTCTGAAAAAGTTGTTTTTGAAAAACTTTTTAAACTAATTAAATAAATAAACAAGTTTTTCAACACAAAATAAGGAGCCATGTTAAAAATTAAACAGACCAAAAATCATGTTGTATCTCAGTCTTCCCCTCGACCCTCACTCTTTACGCTAGAGTTTGACTTAAAATTTTGTTTTATTTAATTTTGACATTTTTTTAAATAATTCCATAATCCCCCCCCAATGTAAAATTTTCCCAGGAAAAAAACTAAAACTTTCCTCCTAATGGACATTTCCGCCGTGAAAGATCCCCCTTGTTGAAAATTATTGAAACTTCAGTATGTTTCCCGATATCAAATACCATATGTAGACAATGGGCAAATTCTATAACTTATGACCCTTTCCCCAGGGGTGGGGGGGGGGGTAATGTCATCCTAAAAGACATAGTTATTGGACGTTTCAACTAAGCTGAATAGCATGGGTTTCTAAAAATTTTGAACAGATTTCTTTATAGAAACTGGGGATTGTTAGGGGGCAAGCTGAATTTCAGCCTTTTTGAACGCTAAAAAAGGGCACTAGAATTTTTATTTTCCTCTAATTATAAGAAATATGACAATAGTGAGTGTCTTATTTATAGAGACATTGGCTTGATTTTTGTTGGAAGCAAATTGCTTAAATTGATGATAATTTCCAGAATTAGTGATGCTGTAGATAGAGTCTTAACAGATTTCCAGTCTTAGAAGTGGATTGAGAAGTGTGCGAGTCATTAAACTTCTTCATTACCTAAACAAGAAAATCGATAAAGTGGTAAGCTTCACTTACCTGGGTAGTAAAGTTATTAAAGATACCAGATGTTACGATGGTGCAAAAAATACAATAGTGAAAGTCCAAGTTTTTCTAAGTTGAAAAACGTTAGGAAGAATAGTAAGATAAGTCTACGAATCAAGACTAGAATATTCGATAAATTTAAAATTTAAAAAACTTAATAATAAAAACTTAATTTTAATAAATTTGAAATTAAAATTTAAAAAAAACATTAATTTAAAAATAGAAAGTTTTTCCGAGAGAAGTAAAGAACGAAGGTAAAACGAAGGTAAAACAATAGAACTAATGCAAATAAAACAACTGATGATATTTCTCTGTGTTTTTAGGATTACAGAAAACTAGGGCTTTACCGAAACCACAAAACAATATAAGATTTTTGGTACGGTAATGAGTATTGGTTATTGGGAAGTATACCAAAGTTTTCAGGGGGAATTTTTTCTGGTAGTGGGGGTGGGTCGGGGGTTATATGGGAGGATCTTTTCATGAAGGAAATTTTCATGGGGGAAAGGACATTGCTATGAAGGGGGTGCCGGATTTCCCATCATTATTTTTTTTTTAAAAATCAGAAATTAAATATATAAAAACAAGTTTTTCAACTAAAAGTAAGGAGCAACATCAAAACTTAAAACAAACAAAAAATTTTAGCTATATGAATGGGTTTACCTTCTAGTCAATGCCTCGCTCTTTAAGCCAAAGATTTTTTAGTACTTTCATAAGAGCTATTTATTCTAATTAACGGCCTTTGTGATTAAGGGGTCATTTTTAAAGAATTGGAACAAAATTCGAACTTTAGCTTAAAGAGCAAGATATTGACTAGGGGGCAAACTCCCTAATATACGTATTAAAAATATATGAATATAGAAGTTCGTTACGTAAGTTAATACGTAAGTTACGTATATTTATTACTAATAAAAACGTTCGTAAATAAAATTCAACAAGTTTCGAGAAAGCCATTTAACCAAATAAAAGTAAAATTTATATGCAAATTTCGTTTTAATTATTCATGCACAGTGAGCCAAAACCAAAACCTGCATTAATTAAAAAACGTTCACAAATGAAATTAAAAAAAACAAGTTTTTTTAACTGAAAATAAGGAACGACGTTAAAACTTAAAACGATCAGAAATTATTCCGTATATGAAAGGGGCTGTCCCCTCCTCAACGCCTCGCTCTTTACGCTAAAGTTTGACTTTCTCACAACTCAATTTTTTTTAAACAGTAAAATTTTGTTTTAATTACAAATTTTTTTAGTTAACTTTAACGAAATTCACACCATCAGATTCAGCTTATCAACAAACATTATTAAAGAAGCTTCAAACTCCTATCTGCAAAAATGTAGAATTTTGCATTTTTAATTAACTTTAACGAAAATTACACCATCACATTCAGCTTATCAGAAAACCCTATTAAAGAAGTTTCACGCTCCTATCTGCAAAAAGGTGGAAATTTGCATTTTTTGCTCGAAGAAAGATCACGATGCGTGCCCTCCAAAAAATGGAGGGCAACTAGGCCCCCTCCCACGCTCATTTTTTCTCAAAGTCACCCAATTAAAATTTTGAGATAGCCATTTTGTTCAGCATAGTCGAAAATCTTATAAATATGTCTTTTAGGATGACTTAATCCCCCACAGTTCCCAGGGGAAGGGCTGCAAGATATGAACTTTGCCTATTGCTTAAATATTGTATTGGTTATTGGGAAGCATAGACATTTTCAGGAAGGATTTTATTCTGGTGGGGGGGGGTTGGAGGAGGGGGTTACTCGGGAGAATCTTTCCTTGGAAGATGTTTCTTTGGGGTAAGGGACATTCCTATGAAGGGTGCGCCGGATTTCCAAGCATTATTTAAAAAACGATCAGAAATTAAATTTAAAAAAACAAGTTTTTTCAACTAAAAGTAAGAAGCAACATTAGAACTTAAAACAAACAGAAATTATTACGTATATGAGGGGTTCTCCCCCAAGTCAATACCTCGCTCTTTGCGCTACAGTTTTTTTTAGCGCTTTCAATTTTATTAAGTTTAGTATTACTCGTCAAAGGCTACGAGCCTGAGAAAATTTACCTGATTTTTTAAAGAGGGAGGAAACATCCCCTACAAGTGAAAGAATTTTAATGAAAATCCCACCGTCAGATTCAGCGTATCACAAAACCCTATTACATAGGTTTCAAGCTCATATCTGCAAAAATCTGCAAATACATCTGCAACGTATTTTTTGCCAGAAGAAAAATATACGAATATAGAAGTTCGTTACGTAAGTTAATTTGTAAATTACGTCAGAACCAAATTTAGAGTCAGCCATTTAGCAAAAGAAGATTAAAATTTTTATGCAAATTTTGTTTACTTATTCAATGACGGTGAGCCAAAATAAAAGCTGCATTAACTAAAAAACGATCAGAAATTAAATTAAAAAGACAAGTTTTTTGAACTGAAGGTAAGGAGCGACATTAAAACTTAAAACGAACAGAAATTATTCCGTATATGAAAGGGGCTGTCCCCTCCTCAACGCCTCGCTCTTTACGTTAAGTTTGACTCTGTCTCACAACTTTATTTTTAAAAACAATAAAAAACTTTAGCGTAAAGAGCAAGGCGTTGAGGAGGGGACAGCCCCTTTTATATACGGAATAATTTCTGTTCGTTTTAAGTTTTAATGTCGCTCCTTACTTTCAGTTTAAAAAACTTGTTTTTTTAATTTAATTGCAGACAAGTTCCAAGTGACGGAATCTTATTAGTATTAAAACTATAAACTCGCTTTAGAATTTGTATAACAACTTAAAATCTTCCGTCTTATAGAGAGAAATGACTGGATTTCCAGAGCTCATATTACAACTGATATGTTCTTCATTTCGAGTAAAACTAGGTGAGACCATGATGTTACATAATAAATCAACCCATTATTTTATAGGCTGTTTAATGGCTTTAAACTTATTATTTTTATGCCTAAGTTCTTAAGATAATTTTAATTGTATACTGAAAGTTACTGATATCACAGCTCATGTAGGACTACGAAAACTGTTATAGATTAGTTTGTTGTTGTGATGCTACGTATTTACTATTGACTCCTAAATCAATATTCTTGTTTTTATACTTGGCTTTTGTGTTTTCAGTAAAGCGCTAGTTTTCTGTAATCCTACACATACAGGGTAATATCACCAGTTGATTTATTTGCTTTAGTTTTATTTATATATGTTAGATAGGCTGTGAAGTTATAATTTTTGCTCGTCTTCGTCAACTTCGCTCTTTACTCCCCTCGGTTAAACTTCGTTTTTTAAAATTAATCTATGTTCCTTTTTTATTAAAATTTAATTTAGAAGCAACACTGCTATGACCTTTTCTATTTATACAAAATAAATTTTTTTCGCTTTAAATTTTAATGTTGGTCCTTAGTTTCAGTTGAAACCCTATTTTTTTATATAATTTCTAATCATCTCCAATCTAGGGGAGATAATACACCTTAACCCTTAGTAAGGAGCTGAATTAATAAGCCATACAAGAATTGAAGGAAAAACTAAGCTTTAAGTGAAAAAAAAATCAAAACATAGTGTTGTTTCTTTTTGCAAAAAAAAAAATTAAAAAAAAAAAAGTAGATCTTTAGTTCTATGTTTAAAAAAAAATTGTCACACTTAAGAAAGTAGCTCCAGGCGAGTAGCTTCGACATAAAAGGGTAACTGAGCGGACAGGTTTGTATATTGACATGCTTCCGGAAAATTTTGCTAGTTCAACAGAAATGTGCCTTTAGGCTTAGGAATTTATTTAACCTGTCCCTAAATAAAAAAAAAAAACTCATTACTCAAAAATGAATGGAAATTACAAATAAGATCATTTCTTGTGTAGGTACGATAAATAGTATTAAAAACTAAGTTTGTTTTCATTTCAAAAATTTTGGGAAGAATTACCTGAATTCTCCTACAGAACTGTTTTCATTTGTCTTTCTTCCTCTTTGGATGTACAATCTCAGGTATGGAGAGAATACTACGGTGGAATTGTCAAGTGAATAATTTGAATAAGTAAGTATAACAGTAAGTAATCATTCTTTTAATGCACAACTTTGAGTAGTTCCAGAGCCACATTCCTACACCTCAGCAGCCACTTAGTGGCAAGGGCTTGGGGTCAAAGACATAATTTGGTGTGGGAGAGAGGGAGGAGCTTCCCCTCTGAGACCTCAGTTTTCTTCCAGACCCCAGTTCACCCTCCCCCCCCCCAGCTAAAATTTAGTTTCTACAAAAATGTTGTCAAAACTAAGATAAGTCTGCATAATTCAAGCATCGACTGAAACAGGCCAGTTTTCTTTAGTAAATCTTCACCTTTTTTAATACTATACGGCTAGTTTTCAGTTTTCTCTGTCATTTTCATTTGATTTGGGAAAATTGGCTCCAACTTTGATCCCCCCCCCCTCTCCACAGGATTTTGACAACATTGGGCCATTCATTGGGGTATGGATTTAGAGATCTACTCAGAATGTCGTTGCAAACCATGAACTAGATGACCTCTATTCCCTTTTGAACCAATATGCTTGACCAAATACCTTCCAGGGATTTGCTTTAAAAAATGAGTCCATCATATTTACAAAACTAGTGACTTTATCTAAAATGATTGTAGAGAAGGGAGAAACCATAATTAATAACACCCAAGCAAGAATCGAACGCAAGACATTCTGTTTCGAAGTCGAACGTTTTCCCAACAAAACCACGCCTCTAATAATGTGATTTGGTACATTAGTGCTTGTATCTTAATTACGTAGCTTATTAAAGGAGCTTGGAGGAAGAACATACAAGAGGTGTTCTTACAAACCTCCAGTTACGGGTTGTGGACCATAATTATTGGACTGATGGTTTTGTTTTATATTTCCAAGCTTTCTACTTAAGAAGTGACATCAAAAGCATTGATTTTAGTGCTATATCACACTACGGATGGTAGAATTGATAAACATCATGTGGATATGAGTTATAGCTTCAAATAAGCCATTAAACGTCACTCTAAAAAGTAATGGTAGCCCATTACGCTCAGCTTTTCCACTTGAGACATGGTATCAATAGTGCTATTTTAAGTGCCATTTGGCACTTGCAGGTGGTGGAATTTAAAGAAAACGTAGATGTGAGAAATAGCTTTTATGTGAGCTATTAAACATCTGTCCAAAATATTTTTGTAGCCGACAAGGCTAGTGACATTTTTGTGCCTTGAGAAATGGCACAAAAATGCCATTTTTGGTGCCATATGACCCTTACAGATGATGGAATTTATAAAAGGCAATTAAACATCTCTCTATGATTTTCTGGTAAGCCGCTAGCCTTGGAGAAAAAATAACAGGGAAAAAATTGGATTGAACAAAATGGCTATCTCAAAATTATGATTGGATGACTTTGGGGGGAGGGGCCTTTAAGGAGGGGGACTAGTTGCCCTCCAATCTTTTTGGTCACTTAAAAATGGCGCTAGCAAATTTAATTTCCGTTCGAATGAGCTATTACACATAACTCTACAATGTTCTGGTCATCTTGCTAGAAAAAAAAAGAAAGAAACGGGAGACAGATCAGTGCTATCCATGCAAACAAGTGATTTTCCTTGTTGTTGAGGGTGGGGGGACTGTAAATTCCCAGTACAAGGTTTTTCCTTTTGATCTGATGTCATTCCCGAGGAGTTTCAGGCTTTTTATGAAATTACCATAAATTTTCCTTTCGAAATAAACTTTTAATTTGAATTCAAATGGAAATAATAGTTCCCATTATTGAATCAGTGTCAGATATTATTTTTTTTCACTTGGTAGTTTTTTTTTTCTAAACGCGTTTTTCAACTTTTGGTTACTATGGGCCGTTGTTCAGTCTTTACTAGTTTGCAACTACCGCTGCAACCATGATCACACTTACGGATGGTAGAAATGTTAAACATCACATATATATGAGCAACAGCTTTCAAATGAGTCATTAAACCTCACTCTAAAAGTTTCCGGTAGACCACTAGCCCCAGCTTTTCCAGTTGAGACATGGCACAAAAAGTGCCGTTTTTAGTGCCATTTGGAACTTGCTGATGGCGGAATTTATAGGAAGGACGTAGAAAGGGGTATAATTTTGTATGGGACAGGGGGGAGAAAACTGCCCCCTCCAGACCCAAGTGTGTCCCCTCAGACCTCATTTTGTCCCCCAGCTGAAATTTAGTTTTCGCAAATAATCTTGTCAAAGCTAAGATAAGCCTGATCAATTTAAGTATCCAGAGAAACAGATTAGTTTTTTTAATTATATCTTTGACTCTACGGTAATATATGGCTCATTTTTCAATTTTTACTATCATTTTCACTTGATTTAGGAAAATTGGCTCCAGCTTTGGGCGCCCCCCCCCCCGGGCGGGTGAGTGAGGAAAATTGGCTCCAGCTTTGCCCCCCCCCCCCCCAACCCAGGATTTTGACGCAATTATGCCACTGGACGTCGATATGAGTAATATCTTTTATATGAGCTATTAATAATCTATTTGTATATCTGCGATACTAATACACCCAATAACAATAAGTGTGGTGAAGCTGACTAATTAAGTCAAAATTTGATTTTAGTAAAAACATTAAGACGCAAAATACAAAGTTTTGAAATACCACTTTTTTATTAAGATAAAGAGCACACCCTGGTATATGTAGACTTGAATAGAAAATTTAGAATCACCATTTCCTTGCTACGTGCGTCAGTGGGCCCGAAAAGATGTGGTTGATGCACGGTATAAAAGATATGTTTTATAGGAACGGGGACACTGATACTAATTTTATGTGGGACTGACCTCTGGTCCGTTTATCTTGGGAATCCCTTGGATTATATATTCAAAAATCGTAAGTGTTTTAAATGTTATGTAACTTGTATTGTGGAGAAATGGCTAAGGCTAAACAAGCTGAAAGTAAATCACAGCAAATCGGGGTTCGTTGTCTGGGGCAGATCATCTTCATATTACACCTGGTTGCAAGAGCTTACAGTAGGAGACTCGACAATAAGACGTCAGAAGTCAGTGAAATACCTAGGCGTAATAATTGATGAAACACTAAGTTTTTCAGAGCATGTACAGTGTATATCGTCGAAAGTAGCAAGGAATATAGGTATGATAAGGAAGCTAAAGCATCAGTTTCCGCAAAAAGTTTTGCGTCTTTTATATTGCTCATTAGTCCATCTTTATTTACTATACTGTTGTTCTGTTTCGTCTGGAACATTTTATGTTCACCTGAAATCTTTGCGTGTTCTCCAGAATTCAGCTGTGTGTGCTATTTATGGAATCGATAGACTTGCCTCAGTTAGATCCGCGAGTCCGTATTTTACCGTTTTCAGGGTTGTGCTTGTTTTATAAGCTTCAACTAATGTCTGATATCATTAATAATATTGTTCCAATGTGTCTTCGTCATATGTTTGAGACAGCTGCTGATGTCCATGGGCATTTAACGAGACAGGTTGGTATGTATAGAAGGCCGATTAGAGTGTATGCGAGGTCTGCTTTCTCTGCTCGTCATATTCTTCCAGTGCTGTGGTCTCAGACGCCATCTACTATTAGGGATACTGCTGAAAGGTCTGGCTTCCGTGGGCAGTTGAGGCACCATTGCCTGCAGGTTTATGAATTCTAATAATTTTTTTTCAAGTAGTTCTATATGTTTAGTATGTTTTATATGTTTTTTTTTGTTTTGTTGGGAAATGGAAACCTGAATGCACTGATGTAAGTGAATGTAAGTTTTCTTTTAGTTGCAATACAAGCCCAGGTTACTGGGCTTCATGCTTTTTTTTAAATTTTTTTGTGAATAAATTATATCTCCATTGAAAAAAAATAGAGTATTATTGTATTTGTTTATTCTATGTGACAATTAGTCCCAGTGGCCTCTTTGTAACCAAACTCTGTATAGTTGCGTGTTAGATTATTAAAAGTATTATTTTATAGCCAACGTCTCTACAATCTCATTTAAGTTTCTCGAATAATCCCAGCTGGGACTCCAAATTAGTCAGGTCAAGCCTAAGGCACGCTACCAAAGTTTATTTACCTTAGGACCATAATTATATTCCCTATAAGAGAAGTAATAAGGTATCAACTACATTTTCACTTTAAAATATTAAACTCACTTTACCACATAAGCTCATATCAATACGCGTGATATAAATATATCCGATACCTATACAGTGTCCAGCCCTTTCCCTACGGACTATGGAGGGTCATATCATTACCAAAACCAAAGATATTTGAACAAAAATGGCTATCTCAGAATTATGATTGGATAATTTTTTTTTGGGGGGGAGACCTTTTGGGGGGCTAGTTTCCCTCCAATCTTTTTTGTCACTTACAAGGGGCACTAAAAAATTTAATTTCCGTTTGAATGAGCTATTCTACATCTCTCTATGATGTTTCGGTCACCCCCTAGCCCTGCTAGAAAAAAAAAGAAACGGAGACAGATCAGTGCTACCCATGCAAAAAAATCGTTTTCCTTGTTTTTCAAGGAGGGGGGTTGTAATGTCCCATAGAAAGGTTTTCGACAGTGGTGATTCCAATGGTAGACTTTTCATTTTCATCTGACTCCATTTTTGAGGGGTTTCAGAGATTTTTTTTTGGGGGGGGGGATCACCATAAATTTCTTTTCGTAATAAGCATTTACTTTTAAGACGAACCAAAATAATAGTAACCATTCCCAAGTCAATGTCAGATGGAATTTTTTTTTCACTAGGCAGTTTTTAAAAAATTCATTTTTTAACTTTTGAATACTATGGACTGTAGTTCGCTCTTTACTAGGTTGCAACTACCGCTGCATCCATAATGCAATACATAACTTTCGTCAGGTATGGTTCGGGTATGGTTAGGTCAGGAATGGAAACGTAGGCGTTTTGGGATACGGAAGAGGATTTGTAGGATGTTTTCTAGAGGACTCGTTTGCGGATAGTTTTGGGTAGTTATTTGACTGACCGTATATGAAACAAAAAGCTGTACGAAAAAGTGGTTCTATCCCTCTGTCTAGGGCTGTAAATGAGAGAAAAATTTAGGACATGTAAGGGAAAGCCAGGACATGGTATGACAAAGGAAAGACATGTTATATGGATGAAGGATGACATATAGCCAAAGATCGTTTTTTTCAGTCATCCATCCAGGACCAAAGAAAATCAGGTCGTCCCTGAATGACAATTAAATAAAAAA
>JAQQPU010026122.1:0-11677 GCA_029168905.1 Artemia sp. Kazakhstan ARC1039 | reverse complement strand
TCCGGTGACTTTTGACTCTTAAAAAGGGCACTAGAACTCTCGATTTTCAATCAAATGAGCCCTCTTTGAATTTTATACGACTAAACTTTCTATCTGAAGGACCTTTGGGAAAAAAGTAATTGGTGTGTGGGGGAAAAATTAATTGGAGTGTTGGGGGAGGCTAGCTGCCCTCCGATCACTTTTGACTCTTCAAAAGTGAATTAAAGCTTTTAATTTCCAATCAAAGGAGCCCTCTAAGAAGCTTATACAAGCACCCCTTCCATAAAGCCAAATATGCCCCCAGGGCACAACTTACAATCTCCAGGCCCTGGGGGGCTTTGTCAACACCGGAGTTTTCATTATATGAAATATGAACTGCTTTTAACAAAATATCCGTCTAAACAATTTTATTTGATGCATTTAGGGCATGGAGAGGGGGGGGGCTATTTCCTATCCGATCTTTATTGACTCTTAAAAAGAGATCGGATATTTCAATATCTGGTCAAATGAGCCCTCTCTGAGGTTTATATGGGCATCCCTTCCATAAGAACTATAAGTATTCCCCTAGAGCATAGCTTATAATGCATACCCCCTGTACTTTTGACTCTTAAAAATTGTATTAGAAATATTAATTTCCAATCAAATGAGCCCTCTTCGAAGTTTATACGAGCATATCCTCCATAAGAACCGTATATGCCCCCAGAGCAGTACTTACAACACCTTCCCTGAGCTCTGGGGGGTTGTGTCGACACAGGTGTTTTTCTTATCTGACCTTTGAACTATTTTTAACGAAATAGGCATACGTAAAGGCGTTTTTGTTATTTGATCTTTGAACTATTTTTAACAGAATGGCTACCTCAAATTTTGTATCAGATGTATTTGGGGAAATAGGGCTTGGGGGGACTTAGTTGCCCCTCAATCACTTTTGACTCTTAAAGAGGGCACTAAAACTATCGATTTCCAATCGAATGAGCCTCCTTTGAAGTTTACACGACGAACCCTTCTATATGAAGTACCTCTGGGAAAAAAATAAATTGAACTATGGGGGAGACTAGCTATACTCTGATCACTTTTCACTCTTAAAAAGTGAATTAAAACTTTCAATATCCAATCAAAGGATCCCTCTCTGAAGTTTATACGAGCATCCCTTCCATAAAACCATATATGTCCGCAGGGAATAAATTACAACGACTATCCCCGGGCTCTTGGGGGCTGTATCGACACCGGAGTTTTTGTTATATGAACTTTGAGCTATTTTTAATAAAATATCCATCTCAAAATTTGTAGCTGACGCATTTAGGGCGTGGAGGGGGTGGGCTAGTTGCCCTCAGTAGTGTTGATCCTATTGACTGTGAATATACAAGAATACGCATGGGGACATGAATATAAAGTGCAGATTAACCGATACATTGGCCTACCACGGTCAGTCACCTATTGCTTTGAACGACCTTACCAGACGGGTTTCTGAGGCAACACGCATTTTCTGGTTCAAACATAGATGTATAAGGAATTATACAAAAATACATGTCCAGTTTCGTGGGTTCATGCCCCTACCATGAGTATATATATTTAAAGAACACAGGCCTTGTCAGAAACGTTTTTTGCTAGATTCAATAGTCAAAACTTGAGATCGTCAAATCACGTATTCAAAGGTTTATTGAGCTTTCTGTAAAAAAATATTGAGTTCAGTTGTAGGGTTATATAATCATATTATTTTGTATAAAATAATGTTTTTACTAAGGATAGAGCCAAGCCGTGCAGGTTTCAGAGTAAAAAAATTGTCAAACACTAATAACCTCTAGACTGTAGGCACCTTGCCTCTTGTCTAGAATTGATGCCATATAGTGTTAAATCATTTGCCAAAAAATTAATCTATTTGCGAAAAAAGGTGTAGTATTTGCGAATTAGAGTGTATGAATGATCTTAATTGATGATTGAATAATAGGGGTGACAATGATCTTAATTGGTAATTGGATTGTATGAAGGTGGTAAAAAAGTATTAAACTGATTACCAGTTAAGCTAGACCCAAAGATTTTGTTAACTCATAGTCAATTTATTATAAATTTGAAATAGCATCAATCTATGGAAATGGTTAACGATGATAAAATGACCTTGTGAGTTGACCTAGCTTTACTTCTCCGATGTGTTCTGTATAATACAATAGTTCCATTTGAACAGTGTTGTCAATGTAAAATATGCTATAGCGTTCTAGTATACTATAACGTTGATAGTAGTAGAGATGTAGTTGGCAAGAAAAGACTTTTAATAGAGAAATTCAGAATGATCCTTAGAAATTATTGTAAATCATGTAGTGAGACGATTATGTGTATGAACCTTCAAGGATGGTTAACACAATTACCCTAACCATTGAGGACCTCAACCTCCAAAGGTCTCCAATCTCCAACCTCCAAGGGACCCCCTCAACTATTTTGGCCACCTCCCCTTCTCTTCATTTTTTCACTTTTTTTTATTATTATTTTTTTAACATGCAATTTTTTCAAATTTTTTTTACATGGCTTAGAGTGAAATAAAACATACTTAAAACATATAAAAACCACATTTAATATTTTCTATACTCAAAATGAGAATGGTAGGGATATTTTAGTCGTGACTACTACTATTAGAAAAATAATATTTGTAGTAGCACTTTTTTTGTTTTTGGTCTGAATTTTCTTATGCACTGAAATTATACAACTTTTCTTATGTATATTAATTTGACATGAAATATGGTTGCGGCTCTAACAATCGTACTCTATGCTTGCTCATAGACACGATGCGGCTTTCCCACTGGTACTCTATGATGGGTTACTGACACTACCTAGTTTATTGCATGTATTAAATCAGTATTTTTTACGCAGTGGAACGATAAAGACAATACTAATATCTCTAAAAAATCAAGAAGAAACATTTTAAGAAAGTGTGTTCACATGATAGTTTTATTGTAGAATTGAATGCTGACAAGGAGAAGTATTTAAACTATGAAATAAATGGCACAAATAAGGTGGTAGCACTATCGGAAATGTATGATTGCATTGTCATGACAGTTAAGAATTATATTTCTTTGGAAAACCATAAAATTCCATTGTACAAATTGTGGATATGCGAGATTGAGATCTCTGGAGATGATTGAACTCAAAGAGAAAGCCAACCTAAAAATAGTAGTTGATGAAGAGGGGCATCTACTTGCTAGTGCTTTTGGTAACATGTTACCCAGTGTTAAACCATATCGTCAGCTTTCGGGGATTAGCATTCAAATGAAAGCAAAGACAAAAAGAAAGGCCTACTCTTCTACTAATATCATAAACCATATCTTGTCTACGTACCAAAACTGTTACCTGTGTAAAAATAATGTTGTAATAGGTGAAATTTCTGGAAAAATAAAATGGGCATTTATAGAAAATATCACTAAGAAAAAAAAGATGAATCGATGAAAAACAAAGTACCAGCAAACGTTACTACCATTGATCAAATATTCAATGAACCAAATAATACCAAAGACGAACCACATATTGAACCTGTCAGTGGCACACCAGTAAAAATTGTGTATGACTCAAAATGGAATAATGATTATTCTACTGATTACGAGCTAAGAGAAGACAATAGCTACAATATCAAGAGAGAACATGGTGAACTTCTTATGGAACAGATTCAAAATTCCAAAGTTGATCATTGATATTTTTAATGAAATAATCAAAGACAGGCACTGGGAGAAGCAAGCATCCTCCCAGACACATAGGCAAAGAGAGTGAGAGAGATAAAAACACATGCAAATATATAGATTCAGAGATAAAAACCAACAATGACAGACTTTGAGGTTGGCAAACACCCGCCCAGACACATAAGCATGGAGAGTGAGAGGGTCAAAAACACATTAGATATATAGATTCTTACATACAAACGACAAAGACAGGCACTGGGAGAAGCAAACATCCGTCCAAACAAATAGGCAAAGAGAGCTAGAGAGATAAAAACACATGCAAAGAAATATAGATTCAGACATACAAACCCATAATTAAAGGAATTGAACGAGGCAAACACCCCCCCCCCCAGACACATATGTACAGGAAGTGAGAGTGACAAAAACACATATAAATATATAGATTCTGACATACAAACCGAAAAACATTTGCATTGGGAAAAGCAAACACCCACCAAGACACAGAGGCCCAGAGAGTGAGAGAGACAAAAACAAATATAACTCTATAGATTCAATCATAAAAACCAACAAAGAAATGCACTGGGACAAGCAAACACCCGCCCATACACACAGGCAAAGAGAGTGAGAGCCTGGATTTAGATGTACAAACCGACAAAGACAGGGAATAGTAGAAGCAAGCAACCACCCAGACACATATAGATTCAGGCATACAAACTGACAAAGACAGGCAATGATATAAGCAAACACTCGGACAGACCCGCCCAGACACATGAACAAAGAGAGTGGGAGTAAAGATTCAGACGTACAGACCGACAAAGACAAACATTGGGAGACGTAAACACCTACCCAGATACACAGGCAAAGAGAATGAGAGAGACAAAAACATATACAAATACATAGATTATGACATACAAACCGACAAAGACAGGCACTGGGACAAACAAACATCCGACCAGAAACACGGGCAAAGAGAGTGAGAGTATAGATTCAGACGTAAAAACTGACAAACACGGACACTAAGAGAAGCTAACATCCACCCAGGTTCACAAGCAAAGAGAGTTAAAGTATGGATTCTAACGTAATAACCGACAACGACAAACACTGAGATAAGCAAATACCCACCCAGATACAAAGGCAAAAAGAGCGAGAGAGTCAAAAACGCATACAAATACATAGACTCAGACATAGAAACCGACAAAGACAGGCAGCGGGAGAAGCAAACATCCACCCAGACACATAGGCAAAGAGAGTGAGAGAGATAAAAACACATACACATATACATATTCAGACATACAAACCAACAAAGACAGCCATTGAGATAAGCAAACACCCGCCAAAACATACAAGCAAAGGAAGTGAGAAAGACAAAAACGCACACAAATATATAGATTCAGACATGCAAACTGACGAAAGAAGGCACTGAGAAAAGCAAACACCCACCTTGACACGCAGGCAAAGAGAGCAAGAGAGACAAAAACAAATACAACTATATAGATTTAGACATACAAACCGACAATCACATGCACTGGGATAAGCAAACATCCGCCCGGAAACACGGCCAATGAGAGTGAGACTATAGATTCAGACGTAAAAACTGACAAAGACAGACATTGACAGAAGCAAACACCCACCCAGGTTCACAAGCAAAGAGAGTTAAAGTATGGATTCAATCCTAAGAACCGACAACAAAAGACAATGAGATAAGCAAACACCCACCCAGATACAAAGGCAAAAAGAGTGAGAGAGTCAAAAACGTATACAAATACTAGATTCAGACATACAAACCTACAAAGACAGGCAGTGGGAGAAGCAAAAATCCATCCAGACATTTAGGCAAAGAGAGTGAGAGAGATAAAAACACATACAAATATGTAGATTCAGACATACAAAACAACAAAGACAGCCATTGAGATAAGCAAACACCCACCCAAATATACAAGCAAAGGAAGAGAGAGACAAAAACGCATACACATATATAGATTCAGACATGCAAACTGAAAAAAGACAGGCACTGAGAAAAGCAAACGCAAACCCAGACACACAGGCAAAGAGAGCAAGAGAGACAAAAACAAATACAACTATATAGATTCAGACATACAAACCGACAATCACAGGCACTGGGATAAGCAAACACCCACCCGGAAACAAAATCAAAGAGAGTGAGAGTTTAGATTCAGACATAAAAACCGACAAAGACATATAGCGGCAGAAAAAACACCAACCCAGATATACAGGCAGAGAGAGTGAGAGAGAAAAAAAACACATACAAATACATAGATTAAGACATGTAAACCGACTAAGACAGGCATTGGGAGAAGCAAATATCCACCCAGACACATAGGCAAAGAGCGTGAGAGAGACAAAAACGCATGCAAATATATAGATTGTGACATACAAACCGACAAAGACAGGCACTGGGACAAGAAAACACTGGATAACTCCTCTGCTTATGTGTTTTAAGATAAGATAATATTTATTTTCCAAAAGGTATCACAAGCTCTAATAGAGCCAAATTCGCTTCATATGTCAAAAAGAAATAGACAAAGCTAAACGAAGAAACAAATAATACAACAATAAAAGAAACACCAATCAAGCATAAGAATGTTCGATAAGAATTTAACAAATAGCTAGAATAGAAACAGAAAAATAGAAGAAGAAGAGGTGGGGGATAAAAGAGAATCACAGTCATGAAGAAAAACATTACCAAAATCGTGTTCAAGGTTAAATATATAAAATTAAAGAAAAAACACTTAAAATCAAGCCAAATTAGTTGTCAAAAGATATATTTACAATTAAAGAAAGGAATACAATTAAAGGGAAAAACAAATTAAAATTAAAGGTCGGAAAAGAAATTTAACATAAATAAATATCAAAAAAGGGAAAATAAGAGGGACAAAGTTAAACAGAAAAATAATGACGCATGGTTATTGCGAACATACACAACAACTAAAATAAGAGACGGAGAAGTTAATTTTGCTAGAGAGCATAGTTCAGGGATTATTTAGGTGCGCCAAAATAAAGGGGATAAAACTTTTCCGGAAGCTCTCAGTAACGGTATGGATAGGTGAATATGTTGGAATTGCCATGGAAGCTAAGCAGGGGAGACGGGGTCTAATGGGGTCATGTAAATCAGGAAAGATGTCCTCAGTACGAAGATTAGATATTGCGGATTTAGCAAAACGCAAACAAATTTGTAATCTTCTTTCTTTTAATGTGGTAATACTTGCGGATTTAAAGAGGAAGGAGTATTAAATTTTGCTCTCTTTGTAGATGATCCTGAGTGAACGCTGTTAGACCGACTCAATTTTGTCACTAAGATCGCTTGAAAGATGTGAATCTCAGACTGGACATGCATATTCTAATAGCGACCTGATAAATGATAAATAAACACAGAGGGACTGCATCTTAGGACAATTAAATTTGTTTAGAATTTTAACATACATAATGAAACGTTTGCTAGTTTAACAATATTAGAAACAAGCATGTCCTATTTAAGATTATTTGAAATTGTGACACCAAGGAGTTTAACATGTTTTACAAGCATTTCGGGTGGGATAGGGTCAAGGAAAGTGGGAGTGGACTTCAAAAAAAATTATCGTCATTATGTTTGATTTGGTGGAATTTACTTTCATATTTAAGTTCTTAGCTTCATCCGAAATGTGGGTTAGGATTTTGTGGGGATCACTTTAGGTATTCCTGTGACATACTTAAAGGATCGACAAGTCATCCACGTATTTCCAGCTTTGGAAGAAAATCCCTACCAATATCGTTAATCATGACTAGAAATAAAAGTGGTCCCAATAAGATTCCTTGAGGAATTCCACAATATATACGCAGGGGGTTAGAGAAAATATTTTTGTATTTAAAAACTTGAGATCTATTCGAAAGAAACGATATAACAATATTTACCAATAGAGTATCAAGTTCAAAGTTAAACAGTAGTGAACGAATTAGGATGGTGTGGTCAACCAGGTCAAAAGCTTTTTCAAATCAACTAAGACAAGGTACAGCCAAACATTTGGTTTATCAAGGTTACTCACGATGGTATGCATTAAGTGCACAAGGTAATGGGCGGTGGAAGTTTCCTTAAGTTATTCGAACTGCCGGGTGTCAATACGCGGGACAATTATATCCCTAAGCCAGTCAAAGAGGAAACTTTCATAAAGTTTGGAAAAAACTGAACTGAGTATAATGGGGCGAATGTTGGCGAATGTTGGCAAAAGTCAGACTGGTGCATTTTTTTGGGACAGTTGTTATAAAACCTTGTTTCCAGCAACTTGGAAATTTACCAAATTTTGTGATGTGGTTGAAAATATTTGATAAACGGTCAGCAATTGTGTCTGAAAAGGCTTTAATTAAGTCAACTGGGATGTCCAGGGGACAAATAATTGATTTTCTAAACTATAGAATTTTATTTATAATATCAGAGGGAGAAATAAAGGAGAAGGAAGTATTGGGAGGAATAGTTGGAGTTGAGCCAGTGAAAGGGGAGAGATTTTGCACGATGGAAGAAAGGTACAAGTTTAAATCATTGGCAGTCTTATTAGGGGGTTCAGGGAGATGAAAATCAACTTCGGAAGGACTTTTTCCGCATATTTATTTAATTTTTTTGTACCATTGCTTGGGCTTGTTAGAACATAGATCTTTAACTTTACTATTATAACAATTAGAAGCTACTTTTCTCAATTTTTTCTTTAGGAACTTCCTTAGACTATTAGCCTCAGCAATACGACCTGCTTTGAAAAAATGGATTTATTTTTTCTTATAAGTTTTTTAAAAGACTCAGTAACATAAGGCTTATCTGTAGAACACGTTTTAAATTTTTTCTCAGGGAAGTGGGACTCAAAATTACTCCTCAATAAATTTTGGAGGGACAAAGCCATGCAGTCTACGTCATGTGTTTGATACACAGTAGACCAATTTTCAGTAGTAATCTAGGTGCCAAAATAGAAAAGTCCTGAGTCAGTGAGAGGTCTATAAGCAGTTTCAGTTATATAAAACGACTGTTTAACTTTAGCCAGCGGAGGGAGGAAAAGGCTAAAGTGGTAACTACCCACAAGAGGGGGCAAAGTGGAGACGGGTTTGTAAAACTTCGAAAGATTAGTGCAAATTAAATCAAGAATAGTTTTACCTTTTGTAGTTGGAGCATTAACAACCTGTTTTAAATTGAAAGCATTACATATAGAATCAAGTCTTATATCGTTTGCGTCACCCATCAGGAAAATTCCTGCATTTGGGTATTTTGGCAGTACAAAGTCAGCACTTGCATGTAATTTTTAATAAAATTTGTTTTGTCAGCGGATCTCTGATTAGGGGAGTAATAAAACAATACAGCACAATTAAATTGAAAGGTCACGGCAAGACTTTAGGTCAAACACACACCAACACAATCTCATCAAAGGCAGCAAGACACTATCTTAATGCCTGTCATTGTTGGTTTCTATGTCTGAATCTATACATTTATGTGTGTTTTTGTCTCTCTCACGTTCTCTGCTTAGGTGTCTGGGTGGGTGTTTGCCTATCTAAATTGCTGTCATTGTGGGTTTTTATGTCTGAATTTATTTTATTTGCATATGTTTTTATCTCTGTCTCTGTCACGGCTTATGTGTCTGGGCGGGTGTTTTCTTATCCCAGTGCTTGTCTTTGTTGGTTTGTATGTTAAAATCTATATATTCGCATGTGTTTTTATTTCTCTCACTCTCTTTGTCTTTGTGTTTGGGTGAATGTTTGCTTCTCCCAGTGCCTGTCTTTGATTATTTCATTAAAAATATCAATGATCAACATTGAACATTTTGAATCTGTTCCATAAAACAGTTCACCATGTTCTCTCTTGATATTGTAGCTATTGTTTTCTCTTAGCTCGTAATCAGTAGAATAATCATTATTCCATTTTGAGTCATACACAATTTTTACTGGTTTGTCACTGGCAGGTTCAATATGCGTTTCGTCTTTGGTATTATTTGGTTCATTGACTGCTCGATCAATGGTAGTAAGGTTTGCTGGTACTTTTTTTTTTCATCGATTCATTTTTATATTTCTTAGTGATAATTTCAATTAATGCCCATTATATTTTTACGGCAATTTTACTGTCTACTACAACATTATTTTTACACAGGTAAGAGGGGGACGTAGACAAGATACGGTTTATAATATCAGTAGAAGAGTAGGCCTTTCTTTTCGTCTTTGCTTTCATTTGAATACTAGTACCCGAAAGGTGACGAAATGGTTTAACACTGGGTAACATGTTACCACAAGCAATAGCAAGAAGAAACCCCTCTTTATCAACTATTATTTTTATGTTTGCATTCTCTTTGAGTGTAATCATTCATCTCCAGAGATCTCAATCTCGGATATCCACCATTTGTACATTGGAATTTTTTTTGGTACCCCAAAGCATTTTAATTCCTTACTGTCATGACAATACACGCTTACGTTTTCGATAGTGCTACCACCTGTACTTATTTCACAATTTAAATACTTCTCCTTGTTAGCATTCAATGCTGCAATAACACTATCATGTGAACCCAGTTTTTTAAAATGCTTCATCTTCACTTTTTAAAGATATTAGTTATGTGTTTATCGTTCCACTGCGTAGGACATACTGATTTAATACAAGCCATTAACTAGGTAGTGTTGATAACCAATCATAGAATACCAGTGGGAAAGCTGCATCGTGTCTCTGAGCAAGCATGGAGTAAGATTGGTAGAGCCACTACCACATTTCATGTCATTTTGGATACATAAAAAAAGTTGAATAATTTCTGTGTATAAGAAATTCAGTAAAAAAAAACAAGAAAAAGTGCTGCTACAAACATTATTTTGCTAATAGTAATAGTCACAACTAAAATATCCATACCATTCTCATTTTGAGTTTTGGAAACATTAAATGTGGTTTTTATATACGTTTTCAGTATATTTCATGTCACTCTAAGCCATGTAAAAAGTTGAAAAATAACATGTTAAAAAAGTAACAATAAAAAAAATCAAAAAAGTGAAAAATGGGGGGCGAGGAAGGGGAAGGGGTCCAAAAAAATTTAGGGGGGGAGGGTCCCTTGAAGGTTGGGGATAGGAGACCTTTGGAGATTTAGGTCCCTGGTGGTTCGGGTGATTGGTGTTTACGATCCTTGACGGTTCATACACATAATCGTCTCACTACTTGATTTGCAATGATTTCTAAGGATTTTTCTAAATTTCTCTATTAAAACTCTTTTCTTGCCATCTACATCTCTATTATTATCAACATTTTAGTATACTAGAATGCTATAGCATACTTTACATTGACAAGACTGTTCAAATGGTACTTGTGTATTATACAAACACATCGAAGAAGTATGCACTTCCAAATTTATAATAAATTGACTGTAAGTTAACAAACCCTTGGGGCTTACCTTAACTGGTAATCAGTTTAACCCTTTTTTACCACCTTCATACAATCCAATCACCAATTAAGATCATTCTCTACCCTATTATATAATCTTCAATTAAGATCGTTCATACACTCCAATTCGCAAATGCTATACCTTTTTTCGCAAATAGAGTTATTTTTTGATAAATAATTTAACACCATATAGCATCAATTCTATACAAGATGCAAGGTACCTCCAGCCAAGAGGTTATTAGTGTTTGACAATTTTTTGACTCTGAAACATGCACGGCTTGGCTGTATCTTTAGTAAAACATTATTTCACACGAAAAAACATAATTGTCTAACCCTACAACTGAGCTCAAAATTTTTTTACAGAAGGCTCAATAAACCTTTGAATACGTAATTTTACGATCTCAGGTTTTGACTATCGAACCCAGCAAAAACGTGTCTGACAAGGCCTGTACTCTTCAAATATATATACTCATGGTAGGAGCATGAACCCATGAAACTGGACATATATTATTGTATAAGTCCTTATACATCTATGTTTGGACCAGAAAATGCGTGTTGCCTCAGAAACCCGTCTCGTAACTCATGTATTGTTCAAAACAATAGGGGACTTGCAGTGGTAAGCCAATGTACCGGTTAAACTGCACTGTATATTCAAGCCCCC
>JAQQPU010026121.1:0-11677 GCA_029168905.1 Artemia sp. Kazakhstan ARC1039 | reverse complement strand
CAGAAAATCAAAGTTACGGAAAAGTTTTCCGAAATTTTTTTTTTTTTTGAACCTTTAAACCTTACACAAGGAGCTGACAAACCCTTCAAAAACAACAAGAATTCAACAGCAAAAACAAAAATTCCAAACAAAATTGAAGAGAATGTAATTGAAAAAGATAGAACACCGGTGTCAATCAATATTGATCATGTTTTAACTAAGAAAAAGGAAAATCCGTCAAAAGAGCTTCGGCAGAATAAACACCATCCTCCCTGCTTCCCAGTACTGGTAATGGAGAGATTTCTTCATTATGGTCTTGTATACTTAATTAAGATAGCTAGTTGTAGTAGTAGTAGTAGTTGTATTAGTTGTTGTTAGGTTAGGATGGGGTTGGGCGGGTTGGTAGGCTAGGCTAGATTTAGTTAGGCTAGGTTAACTATTAGTAATTGTTAGGTTAGGCTGGATTAGGCTAGGTTAAGTTAGGACAGAGTTAGGTGGGTCGTATGGTTAGGATGGGGTTCGCCGGGTGCGTGGATTAGGCTTTAAGTAAGGTTAGGATAGGGTTGGGTGATCAGGTACGTTAGGTCAAGTAGGGTAGGGTAGGTTTTGTTAGGCTAGGTTAGGTTAGAATAAGTTAGGTAGTAATAGTAGAAGTTGTAGTTAGGTTAGGCTAGGATCGTTTAAGTTAGGTTAGGATAAATAGTAGTATAGAAGTTAGGCTAAGTTAGGTAAGGACGGGGTGGCGTGAGTGATTAAGGTTAGATTAGGATAGGTTAGTAATAGCAGTAGTAATTGTTGTGGTTTTTAGGTTAGGATAGGCTAGCCCAGGTGTGGTTGGTTGTGTGGGTGGGTGTGATTTGGTTGATGGATTAGTGGGGTTGGCTTGATGGGTATTAATAGTAGTTGTAACAACAGTAGTTGTTGTTTTTGTTAGGTAGTAGTATTAGTAGCTTTAGTTGTACTTCTTAGCTTCTTTAGCAGTTCCAACGTATTCTCCAATCCATACCGTTACTGAGAGGTTCCGGAAAAGTTTTATTCCCTTTATTCTGGAGCGCCTTAATAACTCCTGATCTATGTCCTGCACCAAAATTAAGTCCTCCATCCCTTATTTTAGTTGTTGATGTATGGTCACAATAATCATACATCATTTTTATTTTCTTTGGTCACTTTTATTTTGCCCATTTGTGATATTTATTTACGCTCTATTTCATTTTTGACCTTGTCTTCGGCACAATCCTTTCTTTCATTGTAAATATTTATTTTTTACAGTTAATTTGACTTTATTTTAAGTGTTTTTTTTATTTTACAGTATTTGACTTTGAATACTAATTCGGCAATGTTTTTCTTCTAGCCTGTGATTTTGATTTATCCCCCATTCTTTCTGTTTCTTTTTTTGCCATTCATCGCATAAAGTTCGTTTTAGTCCTTTGACTTGGATTTTTTTTTCTTTTGCGTTAAATTTTTATTGACCATTTTATGCTTGATTGATGTTTCTTTTACTTTTGTCTTGCTGTATTATTCCTTTCTTTGTTTCGCTTTCTGCTTTTCGACATATGAAGCTAATTCGGCTCTATTAGAGCTTGTGATAGCCTTTTAAAAATAAACATCATCTTATCTTATCTAATGATCGTCTTTTAATATAATTTTCTATTTCGAGGTTTCGGACAAGGCGGTTCTAATAGTTTATTTTTTGTTTAGATCTGACAATATTTTTAGGAGTTATGAGTTATTTTGCTTCTTAGTATGGGACGTGATCGTCTCTTGCTAGGTTGCTAGCTACCTCTGCAACCCCGATCACCTTTTAATAGGTTGCAGCTAGAGCTTCAACGATTACTATCCGCTAGAGTTCGGTCTTCACTTCAAAAATGATTACAAACAGTCCCCATTTATAATGAACTATGTCGATCCGTTATGTATTTCTTATATTATCTTGTCGAAAGATAAGCGTGTACAAATGTTGCATTCACTTATTACGTCATATATGGTTACAACCTACGATTATGACGTCGTTCATCAAGCTTATACATGTAAATGCAGTTTTTTGTGAAAATATTTTATTTTTTTAATATATTTTTTTTATTACATAAGGCACTAGATGCGGCGATTTCCTTCACATGAGCCAATAAACATATCTCTATGATGTTCCAGTGCCCATCTAGCTGTGGAGAAATATCGAGAAAAAAAAGATGCCGTCGAAGCAGAATATCGTAGTTCAAGTCAATTATCTTGTTTTTCAAGCCGATGGATTTTCCTCGTTATTTATGCCAATGAGCTGTAAGTTCCCTGTATAGGCTGACTCCATTGTTTGGAGTAATGGGCTATTGTATTCCTTAGTATTGGATGTGATCGTCTCTTACTAGGTTGCTAGCTACCGCTGCAACCCAGATGATTACAAACAGGTTTTCTTTGGAATAGTAGGAGACGAACCTTAAAGAGTCAGGCAACTAACTGAGTCCAATATATACAATGGTTTGTTCTTCTAAAGGTCGTCTTTAATATAAAATACTGCCACTACAGATAAGGCTACTATTTTATTTATTAATATTTCAGTTACTATGAGCTAGTGTTCGTTCTTTATTATTATTCAAGCCAAAGGATAATTTTTTATTTATGAAAGTAAGAAAGGTGAAAACTTTTCTAACGTATATTATTTTCAATAAGGCGCAAATTGTGTTCAGGTCTTGAAAAGGCATGGGGGTCATCAGTCCTAGTCACGCTAATTGTTGCTCGTTTTGAGTTTAACTCGGCTATTTATTGTAATTTCTGTTCGTTTTCAGCTTCATTTACTTATAAATAGTGATTTGTGGCAGTTTTGCGCTTGGAAGATTATTTAACTTAATTTTTGCTCATTCTTGGCTTAATGGAGCTCTTTATTTTTCTTTGAAAAACTTGTTTTGTGGAAAAAGTTTTTTTTTAATTAATTTCTGTTCGTTTTATATTGACACAGTCTTTTCAGGGAAAACGAAAATAATAGTTTAAATCTTTTCGTTTTTTAAGACTATAGTTTGGCCTTCCATTTGTATGCTGGAGAATATTTTTCAGCAATTTTTAACAATATGCACCCTTTTAAAAATCTGGACACAAGCAGTAGTGTTTAATTTAGTTTCATACCTCCTCTAGTTGACCTGAAATAGAAAACTTGATACCATTCGTAAAAAAAATTGTTTACTTTCTTTGATAGCTTCGATACACTTACGCTATTTTGATTTGGTTAAATTTTAAGAGCAGAAGTAGCCCCAAAAGTTTGAACATTATACCCTCAGTCGTTCTTGGGATACTGCTGAGATGCCTTATTGGGAATTAGCATAAACACAGTGCATTTTGATTTAATCTTAAGGCAACATTAAGTTTTTAAATATAATGGGAAAATGCAAGGGTGGGCGTGGGAGGGGGATTAGTTGCCCTCCAATCACTTTTAACGATTAAAAAGGGCACTAGCCCTTTCTAATTTCAATCAAATAAGCCCTAAGCGAAGTTTCTACAACTCCTTCGATACGAAGTGCCCTGGTCTAAACAACAAAAAAAATAATACATTGTACCAACATCGCTCTTTACTATAACGTCTCTTACTAGGTTGCTAGCTACCGCTGCAACCCGGAATAACCACAACCCTCAGGGCGAGGGTTTTAAGTTATGCCCGGGGCCATATAAGAACGATGTTGGCAAAAATTATTGTTTATTATTTTTTTCCTTTAGAGCACGGCACTTCGTATCGAAGAAGTTGTCGTAGAAACTTCAAAAAGGTCTCATTCAATTGGAAATTGGAATGGCTTGTGCCCTTTTTAATAGTCGAAAGTGATTGGAAGGCAACTAACACCCCTTCCACGCCCACCATTTCCCGAAACACATCCGATCAAAATTTTGAGATAGTCACTTTGTTCAGCGTAGTTGATTTCCTGATAGAAATTATGGAGGGGGACACTCCCCCACAGCCTTCAGGGCAAGGATTATAAGTTATGCCCTGGGGGCATATAAGGTATTTATAGAAGGCGTTGTCGTAAAACTTCAAAAAAAGCTCATTCGATTAGAAATTCAAAGCTCATTCGATTGGAACTTTCAAATTTCCCTTTTTAACAGTCCAAAGTGATTGGAGGGTAACTAACCCCCCCTCACGCCCATCTTTTCCCCAAACACATCCAATCAAAATTTTTATATAGCCATTTTATTCAACGTAGTTTTAAGTTCTGGAAATTTGGTCTTTGAGGATGACAACCCCCCACAGCCCTCAGGGAAAGGATTTTAAGTTGTGCCCTGGGGGCATGTAAGGTTTAGTATAGACAGCGTTGTCGTACAAACTTCAGAAAGGGCTCATTTGATTGGAAATTTAAATGGCTAGTTCCTTTTTTAATAGTCGAAAGTGATTCTAAGGCAACTGACACCCCTTCCACCCCCACCATTTCCCTAAACACATCCAATCAAAATTTTCATACAGCCATTTTGTTCAATGTAGTTGAAAGTTCTGGAAATTATGTGATTGAGCAGGACACTCCCCAACAGTCTTCAGGGGCAAGGGTTATAAGTGATGCCCTGGGGGTATATATGGTTCTTATGGAAGGAATGCTCCTATAAACTTCATAGAGGGCTCATTTGATTGGAAATTGAAAGTTCTTGTTCACTTTTTAAGAGTCAAAAGAGATTGGAGGGCACCTAGCCCCCCTCCACGCCCTTTTTTCCTCAAACCCATCCGATAAGAACTTTTAGATAGCTATTTTTTAAAAATAGTTCAAAGACCATATCACGAAAACTCCGGGGTCGACACAGCCCCCCAGAGCCAGAGGGCAGGTGTTGTAAAATATGTCCTGGGGGAATATATGGTTCTTATTGAAGGGATGCTCGTAAAAATTCAGAGTTGGCTCATTTGATTGGAAATTGAAAGTTCTAGTTCAGTTTTTTACAGTCAAAAGAGATTGGAGGGCAACTAGCCCCCCCCCCCCCTACGCCCCTTTTTCCCCTAATGCTACCAATAACAATTTTGAGATAGCCAATAAGTTAAAAATTGCTCAAAAGTCAGATAACAAAAACTCAGGTGTCGTCTTAACCCCCCAGGGCCCGAGGGCAGGCGTTGTAAGTTATGCCCTGGGGAATATATGGATCGCATGAAAGGGATGTTCGTATAGACTTCAGAGAGGGCTCATTTGACTGTAAATTGAAAGTTCGAGCTCACTTTTTAACAGTCAAAAGAGACGCGAGGGCAGCTAGCCCCCCCCACGCCTTCTTTTTCCAAACCCATCTGATGAAAATTTTGAGATAGACATGTTTTTACAAATAGTTCAAAGGTTGGATAAGAAAAAATACGGTGTCAATACAAACCCCCAGGGCCCAGGGGAAGGCGTTCTAAGTTATGCCCTAAGGGCATGTATGGTTCTTATGAAAGGGATGCTCGTATAAACTTCATAGAGGGCTCATTTGATTGGAAATTGAAAGTTCTAGTTCACTTTTTAAGAGTCGAGAGAGTTAAGGGTGACTATCCCCCCCAATCTCTTTTTCCCCCAAACCCATCCGCTACAAATTTTGAGATGGCCAGTTTTTTGGAAATTGTTCGAAAATTAGATAACAAAAACTCCCCCCAGGGCCCGGGGGATAGGCGTTGTAAGTGTTGTCCTGGGGGGGGGGGGTATATGATTCATATGAAAGGGATGCTCGTATAAACTTCAGAGGGGGCTCATTCGATTGGAGATTGAAAGTTCTAGTCCAATTTTTAAGAGTCAAAAGATATGCAAGGGCAACTATCCCGCCCCCCCCCAACACACCCTTTTTTGCCACGCCCATCCAATAAAATGTTTATATATTTCATTAAAAATAGTTCAAAGGTCAGATAAGAAACATTCCTGTGTCAACTGAACCCGCCAGGGCCCGGAGGCAGGCGTTATGAGTAATGCTCTAGGGGCATATATAGTTCTTATGGCAGTGATTCTCGTATAAACTTTGGAGAGGGCTCATTTGATTGGAAATTGAAAGTTCTTGTTCACTTTTTAAGAGTCAAAAGGGATCGGATGGCAACTAGCCCTCTCCATGCTCCACGCCCTAAATGCATCAGATAAAAATTTTGAGATAGACATTTTGTTAAAAATAGTTCAAAAATCTGATAACAAAAACTCCGGTGTCGAGACAGCCCCCCAGGGCCCGGGGGTAGGCGTTGTGAGTAACGCCCGGGGGGCATATATGGTTGTTATGGAAGGGATGCTCGTATAAAATTCCTATAGGGCTCATTTCATTGGAAATTGAAAGTTGTAATTCACTTTTTAAGAGTCAAAAGTCATTGGAGGGCAGCTAGCCTCCCCCCACACTCTATTTGTTTTTTCCCCGAGGCACTTTATATATTAGGGGTCGTAGTATAAACTTCAAAGGGGGCTCATTCGATTGGAAATCGAGAGTTCTAGTGCCCTTTTTAAGAGTCAAAAGTGATCGGAGGGCAAATGGCCCCCCAGCCCTTTTCCCCAAATACATCGGATAAAAATTTGAGGTAGCCATTTTGTTAAAAATAGTTCAAAGACCATATAACAAAAACTCCTTTACGTGTGACCATTTCGTTAAAAATAGTTCAAAGGTCAGATAAGAAAAACTCCTGTGTCGACACAACACCCCAGGGCCCAGGGAAGACGTTGTAAGTATTGCTCTGTGGGCACATATGGTTCTTATGGAAGGTATGCTCGTATAAACTTCGGAGGGCTCTTATGATTGGAAATTGAAAGTTCTTTTTCACTTTTTAAGTCAAAAGAGATCGAAGGGCAACCAGCCCCCCTCTCCACGTCCTATTTTCCTCAAACTGATCCGATAAGAACTTTGAGAGAGCCATTTTTCAAAATAGTTCAAAGGTCAGATAACAAAAACTCCGGTGTCGACACATTTCCCAGGGCCTTGGGGACAGGCATTGTAAGCTATGTCCTGGGGCCGTATGTGGTTCTTATGAAAGGGATGCTCGTATAAACTTCAGAGAGGGTTCATTTGGATGGGAATTAAAAGCTGTAGTTAATTTTCTCAGAGTGAATACAGATCAGAGGGCAACTAGCCACTCCCGCTCTCCACGCCTTTGGGTGTATCGGATGGATAAACCCATCCGATAAAAATTTAAGGTTTTTGTTAAAAATAGTTCAACCATCAGATATTAAAACTCCAGGGCCGACACAACGCCCCAGGGCCAAGAGACAGGCGGTGTAAGTTATACTCTGTGGATATATATAGTTCTTATAGAAGGGATACTCGTATAAACTTCAGAGAGGGCTTATTTGATTGAAAATAGAAAGTTATAGTTCACTTTTAAAGAGTCAAAAGAGACGGAAGCTTAATTAGTCCCCACACGCCCTTTTTCCCCAAACTCATCCGATAAAAATTTTGAGATAGCAATTTTGTTAAAAATAGTTCAAACATCAGATAATAAAAACTCCGAGGTTAACACAAACCCATTTTTTTCACTTTGATAGTGTTACTTTGATACCAGTTTTGATACTTTGATGAATGTTTGATTTTTTTAAGTTTGATTTTGAAATAAGGAACTTTTAAAAACTTGAAATTTTTTGCAATCAAAAACGAAAAAAAAATTAAGTTTAAAAAAACTTTCCGAAAAATGGATTTTTCAAAGAAAAGTAAAAGCCATTTTAAACTTAAGCTCAGCAGATACAAATAAATTCAAACTCAAAACGACCAAAATTATTATTAAAGAATAAATGAAACCCAAAACATCAGATAATAAAAACTCCGAGGTTGACACAAACCCATTTTTCACTTTGATAGTGTTACTTTGATACCAGTTTTGATACTTTGATGAATATTAGATTTTTTTTAAAGTTTGATTTTGAAATAAGGAAATTTTAAAAACTTAAAATTTTTTGCTATCAAAAACGAACAAAAATTAATTTTAAAAAAACTTTCCGAAAAATGGGTTTTTCAAAGAAAAGTAAAAGCCATTCTAAACTTAAGCTCAGCAGATACAAATAAATTCAAACTCAAAAGGACCAGAAATTATTATTAAACAATAAATGAAACCCAAAACGAACAGAAATTAAATAAACAATCATAGCAAAAACATGCAACAAGTAATAATATAAATGAATAAATAGATCTTAAAGCGAGTAATGCTTAGATTGAATATGAAAATAAAGCTTAAAACGGAAAAAAATTTCCTATTGAAGTATAAATGAAACTTAAAACGAACAGAAAATAAATAAACAATCAATGCAAACAAACATACAATAGATATTAATGTAAATGAATACATAAATCTTAAAACGAGTGAAACTTAAATTGAATATGCAAATCAAGCTTGAAAATAACAACCATCACTACAAACAAGAGTGTGGGTATGACCTTTTTCTCTCACTCTAAAAGTCTCAAACCTACTGGATCATTGGCGCTTTACTGAAAACTATATGTGTCTTGAACAGTCTTGGAAAGTATAAACAACATCAAATAGAATATTTGATGTATAATGATATTAATTGTTGAAAGATCCATCAGTTCAAGAATTTATTTCACTGTAATTGTATTTTTATTTTCAATGCTATAAGAACTGGAAAAGAAAATTTTTGTAATATAATTAGTTTTCAGTTAAGCGCCAATGACACAGTAGGCTTTTGGTTTTTATTTACAGTTAGGAAAGGAGGCAGTATCCAAACACTTGTTTGTAGTGAAACTATATTCGTCTTTAACAACTTTAAAAAGAGCTAATAAATTAAACTGAATATTTGATGTATTATGATATTAATTGTTAAAAGCTCATCAGTTCAAAATGTTAATATAATTTTAATGTTTATTTTCAATATTAAGTACAAAAGAAAATATTTGTCATATAATTGGTTTTCAGTAAAGCACTAATGACGCAATGACGTAGTAGTAATAATTTCTTAAGGAATATAATTAAAATAATCATCTATATAATAATTACTTTTATTATTTCAGTTACTATGGGCTGCAGTTTGTTCCTTGATGTAATTAGCATAAAAAACCGACTCTTTTCATGTATCTATTGATATTAAAATTCTGTTTCTTAGAGTTTTGGTTACTATTGAGATGAGCCGCTCTTACTATACAGTTTGTTACCACGAACTGTTTGAAACATTGCCTGAGACATTTTTCAGGCTTTTTGCTTTAGCTGTATGGAACTATTTAAAATCAAATAAAACCTCGTATGACGTCATATATACCACAGACCTCTTTTTCTTTTCCCTGTTGCATCAGTTACTATGAGATAGACTTCGGTCCTCACTGTAATCAGCATAAAATCCGATTCTTTTGATGTATCTATTGGTATCCAAATTCAGTTTCTTAAAGTTTCGGTTACTATTGAGGCGAGCCGCTCTTACTATACAGTTCGTAACCACGAACTTTTTGATTGTTTCAAAAATCAAATATCTTTGAAAAGACTGCAGTATGAAAAGACACAAAATATGCAGTATTTTTTTTAAGAAGTGATTCTATTTTTATTTATTTTGGTTTTTTGATTAAAAAGGCACTAGAACTTTTAAGTCCAGTATATGCAATGGTTAGCTCTTTTAATGATTCCGATTTTTAGGGTTTCGGTTGCTATTGAGACGAGTCGCTCTTTGAGACGAGTTACCACAGACTGTTTGAGTGCTTCAAAAATCAAATATCTTTGAAAAGACTGCAGCATGAAAACACATCGAAATTGCAGTTTTTTGTCAAAACTGATTCTATTTTAAAAACTATTTTATTTTTAATTACAAAAGGCACTAGATGTAGCAAATTTCTTTAAAATGAACCATTATACAGCTCTCTATAATTTTACAGAGCCCATCTAGCTGAGGAAGAAAAAAAAACGAAAAGAAAAAAAGATGCTGTATGTGGCGAATATTGTGGTTACAGCCAATTTTCTTGATTTTCAAGCCAATATATTTTCCATGTTATTCCAGCCAAAAGACGGTAAGTCTGCTATAAAGAGGATTTGGACAAGGCGGTTCTAAAAGTGTACCTCTTGTTCTAATCTGAATCTATTTTTAGGAGTTATGTGTTACTTTAGGTTTTACTATGGGGCGTGATCGTCTCTTACTAGGTTGCTAGCTACCGCTGCAATCCGGATGCAGTCGGGTACATTTTTTAACCTGTGCATTATTTCTGTTTCTAAAGGAATGTCACCTCCCTTTTAAGTGGAATATAAAAACCTGATTACAAAGAGGAAAAATCCTACGGCTTTTTCTTCTTTGAAATACTAAGAGACGAACAAATAGACTTTTTCTTATTTGGAATAGTAAGCGACGATCCTCAAATAATCAGGCAGGTAACTAGTTCCTTAATTTGTTAATTAACATAAACTTCATCAATCAGATATTTTAATATGATTCTTTACTACCTTTTCAGCTATGAAACTTGCATAGGCCCCATTTCTATTGAACTGTATCGGTCCTTTATGTAAAACCCCGATACGACACTATCTTCAGTATGGTACAATACTGATTCGGACACGACGGTTTTAATAGTGTACTTCATGTTTCTATCTGATATTATTTTTAGAAGTTACGGGTTATTGTATTTCTGAGTACTGGACGTGATCGTCTCCTACTAGGTTGCTAACTACCGCTGCAATCCGGATTTCAGTTACTATAGGCAATAGTTCGTTCTTTAATAAATTTTCCAGTGCCCAGCTACCTGAGGAGGAAGAAAAAGCGGAAAAAAAGGTGCCGTTTGTGGAGAATATCGTGCTTAAAGTCAATTTTTTTTTATTTTCAAGCCAATATATTTTCTTTGTTATTCAAGCCAAAGGACGGTAAGTTTGCTTTATAGAAGTCTTGAACAAGGGGGTTCTAATAGTGTACTTCTTGTTTTGATCTGAATCTTTTTTTAGGAGTTATGGGTTACTTTAGTTTTTATTATGGGGCGTGATCGTCTCTTACTAGGTTGCTAGCTACCGCTGCAACGCGAATATTTTTAAGACAAAATCAGATGAAATTAATTATCTAATTTGACGAGACCTAGGTAACTAAGGGCAAGAGTTCGTTCTTTAGTATAACAACCAGGATGACGTTAGTTACAACTTGGGTTTCGTTTTATGCTATATCATTACAAACAGGAAAAAGCCTATGGCTTTTTCTTCTTTGAAATAGTAAGAGACGAACCTCAAGCAATCAAGTTGCTAAGTCCAATTTATACAGTGGTATGTTATTCCAATGATCGTCTTTTAATGTAATGTTTTGCTCTCTCAATTATTACTTCTCGATACGCCTGGTCGGTTGAATACCTTTGCTTTTTTCTTTTCAAGTTACTATCTCTGTTGTTTGTGTAGTACTGTTTTTTCAACTTGTGTATAGCTTGCTTTGATCTAACCATTATCTAATCAAGAATGAGAGAATTTACAGTTTTGACGTTTCTTATATACTAATTATGACGTCACGGCGTATGACGTCATGGCGCAATGGTATTATTTCATGACGTCTTCAGAAACAACAATATAATTTCGTGTTTTTCTATTCACGTCATAGCTCTAATATAAAACTATGATGACATTCATTATTTATCTAGTAGGGTTTCAGACAAGGTAATTCTAATGATGTACTATTGTTTTGATCTGACTCTATTTTTAGGAGTTTTGGGTTTTTATATTTCTTAGCATTGGACTGATCGTCTATTACTAGGTTGCTAGCTACTGCTGCAACCCAAATTCACATATATATTTATTTATGAGAGGCAGCCTGGCCGAGTGGTCCAAGGCACTGGTGTTAGCCACCAGTCTCTTCGGAGGCGTGGGTTC
>JAQQPU010026120.1:0-11679 GCA_029168905.1 Artemia sp. Kazakhstan ARC1039 | reverse complement strand
GGAAATGGAATAGTTTGAATAGTGATATTAAGACTATTGGTGACCCCGATATTTTTATGAAAATCATTAAGGAACTGCTTATTGCTGAATATGAGTTTTGACTGATTAATTGATTTATTTATTGTGGGGGTTTTGTTGATATGATGTTCCCAGAGGATGTATAATATGTGATATTATTTTGTATTTATTGTTTAGTGTGATGGTGTTAGTGGTGTCGGTGGCCAAGTATTCTTTGTCTTAAGGATTTTGTTTTCTCTACCTCCCCCACGGACAAGCTTTTCTTTTTAGGGGAGGCAGCAATAATTTTTTGTTGATATGTTTTCTTTTCAATACATCCTTTTTCTTCTTAATAAATTCTTTATTAACATCAGTTGTTGGATAAGTCATTATGAAAAAATTGTAAGTAAGTAAGTAACAAACTCTTTCTTGATTTCACCTCTTGGATACACAATACAGAAATTTAATTCAGGAAATTATTAAAAAAATGAACAAATTCTTTATTAACATTCTTTATCGATTGAATTCGCTTCCATCAACATCCTTTGTCAGATACATCGAATAAAATTGACAAAATGTAAATATCAGAGTGAATAAATACTTTATCAACATCCTTTATTGGATATGTCGGATAAAATTGACAAAATCTAAGTATCAGAGTGATTAAAATTTAAGTATCAGGGTGATTAAATTCCATATCAACATCCCTTTCTCGGATACATGGGATAAAATATACTAAATCTAAGTATCAGAGTGAATAAATGCTTTATCATCATCATCATTTGTCGGGTATATCAGATAAAATTGACAAAATCTAAGTATCAGATTGATTCAATTCTATATCAACATCCATTTCTCGAATACATGGGATAAAATTGACAAAATCTAAGCGTCAGAGTGAATAATTTTTTTTATTAACATCTTTTGTCAGATACAACGAATATAGTTGACAAAATCTAAGTATCACAGTTAATAAATGCTATATCAGCTTCCTTTATCGGATATGTTGGATAAAATTGACAAAATCTAAGTATCAGAGTTATTAAAATCTGTATCAACATCCCTTTCTCGGATACATGGGATAAAATTGACAAAATCTAAGTATCAGAGTGAATAAATGCTTTATCAACATGCCTTAAATGCATTATCAACATCACATGACAGATACATCAGATGAATATCTCTCTCACTATGACTGTGTGTCTGTGCGGATGTGCTGCTTTCTATAGCCGGTCTAACCTAAATTCAACGTAACGAGGCATGAAGTCAAAATGAATAGAACTTTGAAAACGAATTTATTCTTTCTGGTACTTAGATTTTGTCAATTTTATCTGATGTATCTGTCATGTGATGTTGATAATGGATTTAAGGGATGTTGATAAAGCATTTATTCACTCTGATACTTAGATTTTGTCAATTTTATCCCATGTATCCGAGAAAGGGATGTTGATATAGAATCTAATAACTCTGATACTTAGATTTTGTCAATTGAATACCATGTATTCGAGAAAGGGATGTTGATATAGAATTTAATCAATATGATACTTATTATACAATCTGATACTTAGATATTTGTCAATGTTATCCGATATAGCCGACAAATGATGTTGATAATGCATTTATTCACTCTGGTATTTAGATTTTGTCAATTTTATCCCCTGTATCCGAGAAAGAGATGTTGATAAAGCATTTATTCAATCTGATACTTAGATTTTGTCCATTTTGTCTGATATACCCGACAAAGGATGTTGATAATGAATTTACTCACTCTGGTACTTAGATTTTGTCAATTTTATCCGACATATTCGACAAATGATCTTGATAAAGCATTTATTCAATCTGATACTGAGATTTTGTCAATTTTATCCGATGCATCTGACACAGGAAGTTCATTAAAAAATTCATTCACTCTAACACTTAGATTTTGTCAATTTTATCCGACATATCCGACAAAAGGATGCTGATAAAGCATTTATTCGCTCTGATACTTTGATTTTATCAATTTTATCCGACATATTTGACAAATGATGTTGATAAAGCATTTATTCAATCTGATACTTAGATTTTGTCAATTTTATCCGATGCATCTGACAGAGGAAGTTCATAAAAAACATTATTCACTCTAACACTTAGATTTTGTCAATTTTATCCGACATATCCGACAAAAGGATGCTGATAAAGCATTTATTCACTCTGATATTTAGATTTTGTCAATTATAATCGTTGTAACTGATAAAAAATGTTGATTAAAAAATAAATTATTCACTCTGATACTTAGATTTTGTCAATTTTATCCCATGTACCCGAGAAAAAGATGTTGATATAGAATTTAATCACTCTGATGCTTAGATTTTATCCGGGATATCCGACAAAGGATGCTGATAAAGCATTTATTCACTCTGATACTTAGATTTTGACAATTATATTTGATGTATCTGACAAAAGCTGTTGATAAAAAAATTATTCATTCTGACACTTAGATTTTGTCAATTTTATCCAACATATCCGACAAAGGATGCTGATAAAGCATTTATTTACTCGGATATTTAGATTTTGTCAATTATATTCGTTGTATCTGACAAAAGATGTTGATTAAAAAAATTCACTCTGACCCTTAGCTTTTGTCAATTTTATCCCATGCATTCGAGAAATGGATGTTGATATAGAATTTAATCAATCTGATACTTAGATTTTGTCAATTTTATCTGACATACCCGACAAATGATGTTGATAATGCATTTAAAGGATGTTGATAAAACATTTATTCGCTCTGATACTTAGATTTTGTCAGTGTTATCCCATGTATCCGAGAAAGGGACGTTGATATTGAATTTAATCACTCTGATATTTAGATTTTAATCACTCTGATACTTAGATTTTGTCAATTTTATCCGACATATCCGATAAAGGATGTTGATAAAGTATTTATTCACTCTGACACTTAGATTTTGTTAATTTTATCCGATGTATCTGGCAAAGGATGTTGATAAAAAAAATTATTCACTCTAACACTTAGATTTTGTCAATTTTATCCTATGTATCCGAGAAAAGGATGCTGATATACAATTTAATCACTCTGATACTTAGATTTTGTCAATTTTATCCGACAAATCCGCTATAGGATGTTGTTAAAGCATTTATTCACTCTGATATTTAGATTTGGTCAAATTCTATTCAATGTCTCTGACAAAGGATGTTGATAAAAAAAATTTATTCACTCTAACCCTTAGATTCTGTCAATTTTACCTCATGTATTCGAGAAAGGGATGTTCATATAGAATTTAATCAATCTGATACTTAGACTTTGTCAATTTTATCAGATATGTCCGACAAATGATGTTTATAACGCATTTAAAGGATCTTGATATTTATGTAACTGGCACAGGATGTTGATAAAAAAAATTATTCACTCTATGGATTCGATTTTGTCAATTATATTCGTTGTATCTGATAAAAGATGTTGATAATAAATTTATTCACTCTGATAGTTAGATTTGTCAATTTTATCAACCGACAAAGGATGATGATAATGAATTTATTCATTCTAATACACAGATTTTGTGAATGTTATCTGTTGTATCAGACAAAGGGAAGTTGATAAAGAATTTATCCACTCTAATAAATAGATTTTGACAATGTTATGCAACGGATCCAAGAAAGGATGTTGATAAAGAATTTATTCAACCTGATGCTTAGATTTAATCAATTTTTTCCGATGGATCTGACAAAAGATGTTGATAGAAAAAAATTTATTCACTCTGATACTTAGATTTTGTCAATTATATTCGTTGTATCTGACAAAAGATGGTGATAAAAAAAATTATTCACTCTGATACTTAGATTTTGTCAATTTTATCCCATGTATCCGAGAAAGGGATGTTGATATAGAATTTAATCACTCTGATACTTCGATTTTATCCGAGATATCCGAAAAAGGATGTTGATAAAGCATTTAATCACTCTGATACTTAGATTTTGTCAATTATATTTGATGTATTTGACAAAAGATGTTGATAAAAAAAAATTTATTCACTCTGACACTTAGCTTTTGTCAATTTTATAAAGCATATCCGACAAAGGATGCTGATATAGAATTTAATCAATCTAATATTTAGATTTTGTCAATTATATTCGTTGTATCTAACAAAAGATGTTGATAGAAAAAAAAATTCACTCTGATACTTAGATTTTGTCAATTTTATCCCATGTATCCGAGCAAGGGATGCTGATATAGAATTTAATCACTCTGATACTTAGATTTTGTCAATTATATTTGATATATGTGACAGAAGATGTTGATAAAAAATTTATTCACTCTGACACTTAGCTTTTGTCAATTTTATCCAGCATATCCGACAAAGGATGCTGATATAGAATTTAATCAATCTGATATTAAAATTTTATCAACTATATTCGTTGTATCTGACAAAAGATGTTGATAAGAAAAATTATTCACTCTGACACTTAGCTTTTGTCAATTTTTTCCCATGTATTTGAGAAATGGATGTTGATGTAGAATTTAATCAATCTGATACTTAGATTTTGTCAATTTTATCCGATATACCCGACAAATGATGTTGATAATGCATTTATTCCTTCTGATACTTAGATTTTGTCAATTATTTTTGATGTATCTGACAAAAGGTGTTGATAAAAAAAAAATTTATTCGCTCTGACACTTCGATTTTGTCAATTTTATCCAACATATCCGACAAAATGCTGATATTGCATTTATTCACTCTGATACTTAGATTTTGTCAACTATATTCGTTGTATCTGACAAAAGATGTTAATAAAAAAAAATTATTCACTCTGACGCTTAGCTTTTGTCAATTGTATCCCATGTATTCGAGAAATGGATGTTGATATAGAATTTAATCAATCTGATACTGAGATTTTGTCAATTTTATATGATATACCCGACAAATGATGATGATGATTATAAAGCATTTATTAACTCTGATACTTAGATTTTAATCACTCTGATACTTAGATTTTGTCAATTTTATTCGACATATCCGATAAAGGATGTTGATAAAGTATTTATTCACTTTGATATTTACATTTTGTCAATTTTATTCGATGTATCTGACAAAGGATGTTGATGGAAGCGAATTCAATCGATAAAGAATGATAATAAAGAATTTGTTCAATTTTTTTTTCATAATTTCCTGAATTAAATTTCTGTATTGTGTATCCAAGAGGTGAATTCAAGAAAGAGTTTGTTACTTACTTACAATTTTTTCATAATGACATATCCAACAACTCATGTTAATACAGAATTTATTCATTCTGATACCTAGATTTTGTCAATGTTATCCCATGTGTCTGACAATAGATGTATGCAAATTCCTTTTCTTACATCTCCGATGTTTTAATAGGGATTCTAAACGTTTGATATGCTAGCTTACTCTAAAAATAATGAACACATAACAATGTAATGCATAATATATTTTTAATGAAATAATGCTATGTAGAATATTAATACATAAATATATTATGATACATTATTAATATCAATGATAGACTTTGGACATTTTGAATCTGTTCCATAAAATAGTTCACCATGTTCTCTCTTGGTATTGTAGCTATTGTCTTCTCTTAGTTTGTAATCAGTAGAATAATCATTATTCAATTTTGAGTCATACACAATTTTTACTCGTGTGTCATCGACAGGCTAAATATGCTTTTCGTTTTTGGTATTATTTGGTTCATTGACTGTTTGATGAATGGCTGTAACGTTTGCTGGTACTTTGTTTTTCATCGATTCATCTTTATATTCCATAGTGATATTTTCTGCCAATACCCTTTTTATTTTTCTGGCAATTTCACTGTCTATTATCACATTATTTTTACACAGATAACAGTTTCGGCACGTAGACAAGATATGGTTTATGATATTAGTAGAAGAGTAGGCCTTTCTTTTTTTGACCTTCCGTTGAATGCTAATACCCGAAAGCTGACGATAGGATGTATCAGTAGGCAATATATTACCTGCAACAGTAGCAAGGAGTTGTCCTCTATCATCAACGAATATTATTATATAGGCATTCTCTTTGAGTGCAATCATCTCTGGAGATCTCAATCTTGCATATCCACCAACATAAGAGTTGAATTTTTTCGGTACTTCAAAGAAATTTAATTCCTTACTGTCATGACAATGCATGCATACATTTCCAATAGTGCTATCACTTGTACTTGTTTCATAGTTTAAATAGTTCTCCTTGTCGGCATTCAATGCTACGATAATATTGTCATGTGAACATGCTTTATTAAAATACTGCATCATCACTTTTTTTAAAGATATGACTTATGTGTTCATCGTTCCACTGCGTAAAAAATACTGATTTAATACCTAGAATAAACTAGATAGTGTCGATAACCCGCCATAAAGCCGCATCGTGTCTCTGAGCAAGCATAGAGTACAATTGTTAGAGCCGTAAGCATATTTTATGTCATTTTAAGATACATAAAAAAAAAGTTGAATAATTTCGCAGTCCAAAAAAAATTTGTCCAATAAAAAAAAAGAGTGCTACTACAAACACTATGTTTCTAATAGTAAAGGTCATGACTAACATGTCTATATCATTCTCATTTTGAGTTTGGAAAATATTATATGTGATTTTTTTTGTTTTAAGTAAGTTTCATCTCATTCGAAGACACGTAAAAAAAAGCTGAAAAAAATATATCATGTTAAAAAAATAATGAAAAAAGTTAAAAAAAAACAAAAAAAACAAAAAAAATGGGGGGGGGGGGCAATAAGTTGGAGGGAGGGGGTGCCCTTCGAGTATGTGGATAAGGGACCTTGGGGGGTTGAGGTCTCTGGTGGTTAGGGTTGTTGGTGCTTATGATCCTTAATGGTTCGTACTCACCTACACCTTACTACTTGATTTGCAAGGATTTCTAAGGTTTGTTTTGAATTTCATTATTAAAATTCTTTTCTTGCCATCTACATCTCTCTTAGTATCGACTTTTTAGAATACTATAACATTAAACTCTATTTTAAATTGACAACACTGTTCAAACACCACTTGTGTGTTATACAGAACACATCGAAGAAGTAAAGCTAGGTCAAGTCATAAGACCATTTTATCATAGTTAACCATTTCCATATATTGATATTGTTCCAAATTTATAATAAATAAGCTATGAGTTAACATGCTCTCCGAGGTTACCTTAACTGCTAATCGGTTTAACCCTTTTTTCTCCAGCTTCATATGATCCAATTCGCAAATGTTATCTAGCTCTGTTTTTTCCCTATTATTCAAATAAGATCTTTCGTACAGTCCAATTCGCAAATCCCTTATCCCTTTTTGCAAACATTGTTAGCTTTTACGCAAAATGTTTCAATAGCATATGTCAATCAAACAATTCTGAGTATAGCATCCCATTTTTAATTAGCAGCGACGCATTAATAACAAACTACTCTCGAGTTAAGGCAATTGTCCAAAAAATCAGAAACCAGTCTGGTAGCACATACTTCAAAGAAATGGAACAGGTGTGAGAGGATACTCACTCTCTTTGAAAAGGTCTAGAGCGTCAAGCAAATAGCATGGTCCTAGGGCCTCAAGCAAATAGCATGGGAATTCCTATAGCTTCAAGCAAAGTATAAGGCCATGTTAGGGGGTACTCACTCTCTTTGAAAAGGTGTAGAGCATCCATAGAAATGTTTTCCTAGGACATCCATAGAATTCCATAGATGCATTTTACTAACAAGGGCTCAATAAACGGCCAGAATTAGAGAAAATTAGTCCAATTACCTGTCAAAAGAAGAACGAAGTAACGAAGGTTAAGACACCCAGAAAAGAAAGAAAAATGAGCTTTCTAGTTAAAAGAGGAAAAGATTCTTAAATAACACAATTATTTGTAACCAATACACACTATGTACCAAAAAAATATTTCAATATAAATAGCGACTTAGAACTTAAAACAACAGAAAAAAAATCGTATACATGACACAGAGGTTATTTCTGTCAATTTCAGAGATGTCAATTTCTGTTTGAACGAAACCTTTCCCGTTATTCAACATCCGTGTTCAACAAAATTTTTAAACGCGCAGCCTTGTATCAAACAGTTTGTGGTAACGAACTGTAAGTAAGGAGCGACCCGGCTCAATGGTAACCGAAAATCTAGAAAACGGTATTTGGTACAAATAGATACATCAAAAGAATTAGATTTTAATGATGATTTCAAATATATAATTTTCATCAAGTTTAGTCCTACCCATCAAAAGTTACGGGCATTCATTCTACTCTTGTTTGTCTAGTAAAGGAAAATTTAATAAGATATGAATTGCAAGTTATTCCCTTGAATATTGAATCACAGAACACTCGACAGAAATAACAAAAGGGATAAAGATCTTTCACTTGTTTCTTACTCCCTTAGAAGAATACTAAAACACTTGGAGATGCTGGAGATAAGAAAAAACACACAAGATTAACAAGAAATATTGAAATATTTATTTCCAAGGCCACACTGTCTTTCTATAATGTGATTCAATCTAAAAGTTATTCCACAAAATACAAGTTTCAAAGAAAAGTCAAAAGGTTTATAAAACCAAAACTGACAAGATATAAAGTCGACTAATATTTTAATCGTAAAACAATAATTTGAATTTGAATTTATTTTTTAAACCCATCATAAATACAGAAATTAATGAAAAAAAAACAACAGAAAAGAGAGAGAAAAAAAAATACACTTAATGGTATAGACAAAGCAAATACACATACACATCAATCAAAGTGACGAGAGTAGAGGTAGCCAAGGATGGCTGCTACCCTCAAACTTAGCACAATACTTATCAAGCAACTGATTAACTGCAGAAAATGGATCAGTTACTGCATATCGCCGGATCAGGTACGAATTACTGGTTCCCATCAATAAATAAATGAAACCCAAAGCGAACAGAAAAAACACCAACTAACCAAGTCAACCATAAAATGAGCAGAGACCACCATAAAGAAGAGAAAGGCTAACGCCCCTAGGGTCTCTTAAATAGTCTAGTAAAAATTTAGTTTGACCTAAAAAAATTACTATACAAATGATTCTTTCACTATCCAACTAAAAAATATGTGCTAATTTGGAGTCCAAAAATTTCGCCACTCTAGCTCTTCCAAAAATTTTAGTTTCTTAGATTGAGGTTGACGGTGAAGTTTTAAATGTAAAGAATGCTCTCCTGAAAAGACAATTCCGAATTTAGGAACTCGTTTAGGGGTTTGATTTAAAATCCATATATTCATCAAAACATTACAGCACTTTGGATAGAGGTTGGAGAGGGTGAGGTAGTCTCTGAGCCAAATTTGAGGTACATAAAAGTCTGACTTTTTCGAAAATCGTCACCGTCCACGAGTTTCAAAAGATTATCGTATTACCAATTCTTTGTCTGAAAATTCTGCTTTCTAACTAATGCTGGTAGATGCTGCGGCAGAAATAGAGGTAGGTTTGAGGCACAAGAAGTTGATTTTACCTAAAACTGTGATTGTCCCAGAGCAGGATAAAATTGTGTGTGTCAAATACTTAGTATTGTTTTTGATTAATTAATATTTTCTCCTTTTCTTTGAGGATTCTTCCAACTAATTTTAATTCAAATTTTTCAAATTTTAGACCAGCAATTTTAGTCTAGAATGATGATTTGCTTAATCTGTAACAAAGAAATACTCAAAGCGGCCGAAAAAGATGTTGTAACTGATGTAGGAGCGAGAAGCATAAACAAATCAAGTAAAAAACAAAAACGAAGTGATGTGACGGATGTTGTGGGGGATTGCTTTCACAAGTCATGTCGATGTTTTTTCAATTGACCGGCACTTGCGATTCTTAGCTAAGAAAAATAAGTCCCAGAGGAGGAGTTCAAATTGCCTGAAAGAACAATTTAATTTCAAAACCGATTGCTTATTTGTTCGAGCAGAGTGGTTTGCGAGAAAACTCACAAACAGGAAAAAAACTGTTACGTTCGTATAACGTAATACGAACGAACTGTGAATTGTAAAAATGAACTGTAAATAACGTAATACGAACTGTGAGACACTGGTGGAACTTCCTCTAAACGAACTGATCACTGGTATGAGAAAGTTCACTGCCAAATTTTAGCAGCGAATTTGGATCTGCATGCAGAACATGCCGTATACCACAAAACATATTGCTGCGACTTTGCATCTGGTAAGAACCTCCCTTTAAGACATGCAGGAACTTCAACTGAGAGACTCAAAAGAAAAAGAGGTGGAAAAGTAAACATAAATAAAAAGCAAGCATTTAAAGAGGTGATGCGGTTCTTTGAAGCAAATGATGATAAAAAGTTTTGGTCAACACGACGAGTGAGTTTCTCAGCGATTCGGAAGAGCCTGTGCATATCCAATTTTACATGAAGAAACTCATCAAGGAGAGGATTGTCGATAAAGTAATGATTACAGAGACTGATGGTAAGGCTATTGTTGTTACATCAAGGCCCACGGCTCATGTTATACTCCAAAACTTTTACGCCCAACTAATGGTAGCACTGAAAACCATAAGAAAATAAATATTATTACTGCGGCTGGTGAGTTGCTGAAGAGCGGCATAAAGTGTATTACTCAAGATATGACTGAGCCTATTAAGACAGACAACCTCAGAAATCTCAAAGAAAATTTGAACTACCTGCCACAGACTCTGAAGTTCTTCCTGGAGAACTTGTTCGTGGGCAAAGATATTAAAGAGAAAATAGCTGTAATTGTCCAACACACCATGCAAGCCACTCGGCCTAGGGTCGTTAAATCTAACCTTCAAGTAGGAATTGCTGTGAAGGTTCCTTATCAGCAAGGAAGCCGGAACCTAGTCGACAATAGTAGGCTAATGCTTCTAGCCTTCAGCATTAGCCTTCTCTGGATACCACTTTGATCGGATACCGTCTCTACTTTAAATTTAAAAAAAATAATTAACTTTTTACCATCCCTACTTTCAATAAAAAGAAAACCAAGGTATTATCATTTAAAATTTATAAAGGTCGAACAACAAAAAAGTCGAAATTATTCTGATATACCTCAAATTACTGAAAAACTGAGTCATAGATTCGCCATGGCATTTAATAAGATCCAAGGAATATAATTAAAAGGAAGCACAAACAAAAGCCAAATTAGGTCAGTAGCCTATGAGAAATCCAAAATACCCAAGACAGTGAACAAATTCCAATGGGGCGCCTGGGTATATCAAAATATTTCTATGGTTTACCAAGGATTTTGATATCATTTTCTTCCGTCTACGCTTTAAATGAAAAAAAAATTATGTTTTCGACACCCAATTCATTTAAAAATTATAGACCCCTATCCCCCCCCCCCTATAGGCAATAATATACATTTTTTTATGAATCATATTTTTGGGGTCACTTCCGTTTCAATCTTCAATTCCCCAGCCTTGTACATGGTCTATAGATAAATTTTGTCTCAATAGAAGGTTTTTTTCGGGGGGGGGGGTTAAAAATTGTCAGAAAGAAGATTGTATTTTTTTTTAATATACCAGGCGTTCAATGATTGTGTATTAAACATTAAGAAAATGTATCTAAAAATAGCGAAAGAAAACAATAATCTGCAAACTCACGATTCAGCTATCGCAACAATCTGTTGACTATCAATTTCAAAAATCCAACTGAACCTGTATAGTGTATGCGTTCCGTTCAACTAAAAATAAAATTCTTGACAACGAATGATGTAAGAA
>JAQQPU010026119.1:0-11679 GCA_029168905.1 Artemia sp. Kazakhstan ARC1039 | reverse complement strand
GCCCCCCCTAAACTTTGAAAATTACCTTCTTATTTATATTTCACAGCTATTTTCTATTTTAGCTATGTGCTATATTAAACCAGCAACTGGTCCAATAAATACGACCAACAAACTGGTGCCCTAATTATATAATCTTGTTTTGAAATGTCTAAGAGCGAGCGAGTCTACACTATTTTATTTCCGAGTAGGGTTCATTCAAAACTAAGCTTCATGTGGTCAGTACCCGTTTGTTATTGTTCTTGTGAAGAATTCGTTGTTAACTATGAGTTTTGTATATTGCCTTTTTTAGTAGCTGGGAAAGGAAATGTGTTCTAGGGTTTCAAGGGGTTTTGGTCAGCAGATTCTTGACGTTGTTGAATAGTTTATGGGATAACTAGTCCCAGTGGAGTGTATGGGACTGTCGTGAACAGGAAATGTAAGTGATTGGTTTATGGGGTTTCTAAGCGGGGTAGTTTCACCGTGGAGTATGGGAGTGATTTTCTAAGTGAGTTTCTACGTGTTTCTTCAGTTCTTCTCTTGCCGTGTCTGAGTGAAGTCATTGTCTACTACTCGTTTAACTATGAGTAAAAAGCGACAACAAACTTTGGATTTTTTTTCGGTGAAATTGCGGAAGAAAAATGAAGAAACTTTAGTGCAAGAAACTGGCAATAGTGTCAGCGCCCAAAGTCTCGGGTTAGTTGAGATAAATTCCCCCACCTGTGACATAATTTCGGAAACAAGCGGAACAATAAATGGCTCAGATCAACATGAAAGTTTGGTCTGCATCGCTGAACCCCTTGCGGGTTCCAGTAGCAGTCAAGAAACTCTCTCAGATATCTCTAGGACGCGTCACGACAAACCAGCTCAACCTATTCTTGAGAGATATCCGGCTTCCATTTCTAACGGAAGGAAATTCAGTGCACATTACTATAAGACTTATGAATGGATTGAATACTCAAAAAACTTGAATTCCGTGTTTTGTTTTGCTTGCCGCCATTTTTCTATGGGGACTCTAAGGGCTGGAGAAACTGCTGGAAAAAGGGCTTTCATTGAGTCAGGATTTTGCAAGTGGAAAGACAGTTCTGCTCTATTAAAGCAACATGATGGTTCTGAAAGACATAGGCATTGTATGTCAGCATGGACGGAATTTAAGATAATGAGTACTGATACTTCGAAATCTATAGCGAATGCCTTAATTCAATCCAGATCTCAAGAGGTTCAGGAAAATAGAGATCATGTGAAGTACATTTTTCGCGCTATTTGCTTTCTTGGCCGCCAGGGTCTTGCTTTGAGGGGTCATGACGAATCAGAAACATCTGCAAACCGGGGTAATTTGGTTGAATTGATGGAGGAAATGTCTAAAGGCGACGAAAAGCTGAAGGCCAAGTTACAGCGCCGATATGGTCACTATTGCAGTCATCAGTACCAAAATGACGCAGTTACACTGATAGGAAATGCCTTGCGCCAAGATATTATTTCAGAAGTAAAATCAGCTAATTACTTTGCTATTCTTGTCGACGAGACAAAAGACGTTTCTAGAAAAGAACAATTAGCGATCCTACTCAGGTACATATCAAATGGAAAAGTAGTGGAGCGACCAATCGGCTGCTATCACATGCACAAATTAGACGCCGAGAGCTTATCCACCTCGATTTGTGAAACTATAGAAAAGCTTGGTGTAGATTCGATGCTGTGTATTGCCTAATGTTATGATGGCGCATCCGTTATGAGTGGGGAATTTAACGGAGTTCAAGCAAAGTTTAGGGAGAAGGTGCCTCATGCAGTTTATGTACACTGTCACGCCCACAGATTGAACTTGGTTTTGACTGACTGCCTAAGAAATATCAGTGAACTTTCTGAATTTTTCTCTGTGGTGCAAAGACTTTACGCATTTATATCATGCAGCAATACTCGTCACGAGCTATTTGTGGAATCCCAGCGTATTAGCGGGCAAAAAGTCTTGGAGCTAGAGAGGACCGTCCAGACTCGCTGGTTTTACGCAGTCCGCTCTATTTCGAAGGTGAAGGCCAGATTTGATTGTATTGTTGCTGTGCTTGCCGCAGTCTCTGATAGTTCCAACGGCGAGGCAGCGTGTGAAGCAAAAGGACTACTGGACAAAATCAACTCTGCCTCTTTTGTTTCAACTTTACACATAATGGAAAAAGTATTAGTCATTGTAAATTGTTTATCAGAGCAACTTCAATCCGGAAGTTTGTTGATTTATAAGGCACTTGCACTGATTTCTGGGACATATGAGACACTCCAAAAGCTGAGAAATGATAACGAATGGAACAACTTAAGCAAAAACATATCTGAATTCTTAGCTTTAAACGATATCCAGGAATCGAAATCTCCACAATCTAAAACCAGTGCTCGAAACAAGAGAAGTCAAGCCATTTCCATTCGTCTCAAAGCCTTTCTTTCAAACTCAACAACCGGTAAACGCAATATCAGTCAGCCAGTTGAATCAGACTGCGGTAAACTTCTGTACTTTGAGGTAATAGATCGTTTCACGAGTGAGATGGACCAACGTTTCATGCAGAATATGCCTCTGCTCGACGCTTTATCTGCCTTCGACCCCTCAAGTTCCAATTTTCTCGAAATTTCAAAAGTGGAAAGAGTTATGTGTCATTATCGAGAGATTCTCGGTGTTGACGACCATGCCATAGAATCCCAGCTTTCTCTTGCGAAGCTGCATCTGTCAAAAAGTGATATTTCAAAAATGGATCTTCTTCGAGCTATCGAAATCTTATCCGACCTCCCCGTTGCCTATTCTGCAGTGCTAAAACTGATGAAGCTAGTTGCTACTTTGCCTGTGACCACTACCAGTAATGAACGATTCTTCTCGGCATTAGGGCGTGTGAAAGACTATCTGCGATCGACGATGGGAAACGACAGACTCAGTGATCTCATGATAATGGCCGTTGAAAAAGAGGAGGTAAAGAAACTGGATTTGGATAGATTAGTCAACGATTTTGCCAAGCAGCGACCTCGCCGCTACCCCCTGTTTTAGGTATGTTTGCTAAATGCTGTTCTTTTTTTTGCATCTTAATTAAAAAAAAAATCGAAAAAAAAATCCTTGCCCCCCCTACATTTTCGTGAATTGGCGCCACTGTGAGGGGGGAGACTTCCCTCCACCACTGCCTACGCCAAGGTTTCAGTTTTTATCTCAAGGCTTAAAAATGAACGCAATGCGATAAAATTATAACTCAAAATACCATATATAGAATAATATATGCACATAACACGTAACAATTAATAAAAATTGAATATTATGAGTTGAGGCTCACCCAAATGATGGCCCAGGGGGATCACCATTCCACAATCTATGAAATTAATCCTGCAATAACTCAAAATATACAGTATTTTTGAGTATATTAACGTCCTCCACAACTCAAACGGTGCAACATTCTACCGCCCAATGAGTCTGTCTAATCTTCTAAATCGGGAACGGAGAAGATAAGTGAAGTTCTGCCCCGTATTGGATGAGTCCCCAACCTCACCCTCCCTCTCTCCTAATGCCTACGCTAATGTACTTTTCTTTATGCCAAGTACGCCGCCCCCACCCCAAAGACTTTAATAAGGTAAAATTTTGTACGGGAAGAACACATAGTAAATATGTCATAATTATCCAATTCTAAGGTTAAAATACATGCTCTGTGATCTATTTTTTCAATCCATTCATTGTTGTCAATCGCTGTCCGCAAGTTATGCAAGCTGTTTATTGTTCATATATAAGGTTTTTATCAAAGAGGTAATCGTATCGACTTTGAAAAAAGCCTCATTCAATTTAAATTGAAAGTTCTAGATCCGTTATTTTAAGTCAAGAATAATCAGACAGAAAGAACCCCCCATAAAAACTTGAAACTTTTTGCAATCAAAAACGAAAAAAATAATAAAAAAAATTTTCCGGAAAATAAGTTTTCAAGGAAAAGTAAAGGCCATTTTATATTTAAGCTCAGGAGATACAAATACCTGCTAAAATTCAAACTAAAAGTGACCAGAAATTACTATTAAAGAATAAATGAAACCCAAAACGAACAGAAATTAAATAAACAATCATATCAAAAAACATACAATAAGTAATAATATAAATGAAAAAATAGATCTTAAAGCGAATAATGCTTAGATTGAATATGAAAATCAAGTTTAAAGTTTTTTAACTGAAAGTAAGGAACAACATTAAAACTTAAAGCAAACAGAAATTATCCCGTATATGAAAGGGGTTTTCCCATTCCTCAACGCCTCAATCTTTACGCTAAAGTTTTTATTTTTTGTTAAAATACGTTGTGAGACAGAGTCTAACTTTATCGTAAAGAGCGAAGCGTTGAGAAGGGGACAGCTTTCCATATACGGAATAATTTCTGTTCGTTTTAAGTTGGCCCCCACCCCAAAAACTTTATTAATGTAAGGTTTTGTATGGGAAGAACACATAGTAAATCTATTATAATTATCCAATTATAAGGTTAAAATACATACTCTGTGAAAGATCCAACATTGTTTTATTACAAAAAATCCTATTAAGGTCAATTCCCAACAGTCGTGATTCCTATTGTCAGCAAAAGAAATGGTCTAAACCCCCTTATTGGAAATATTTTTCAATCCATTCCTTGTTGTCAATCGCTCACAACAAGTTATGCAAGCTGTCTATTGCTCATATATAAGGTTTTTATCAAAGAGGTAATCGTATAGACTTTGAAAAAAGCCTCATTTGATTTAAACTGAAAGTTCTAGATCCGTTTTTTAAAGTCAATAATAATCGGACGGTAAGCATCCCCCCATGCCATAAACACTTGAAACTTTTTGCAATCAAAAACAAACAAAAATTAATTTAAAAAAAATTCTCGGGAAAATACGTTTTCAAAGAAAAGTAAAGGCCATTTTAAACTTAAGCTCAGGAGATACAAATACCTGTTAAAATTCAAACTCAAAATGACAAGAAATTACTATTAAAGAATAAATGAGACCCAAAACGAACAGAAATTAAATAAACAGTCATATCGAAAAACATACAACAAGTAATAATATAAATGAATAAATAGATCTTAAGGCAAGTAATGCTTATATTGAATATGAAAATCAAGCTTAAAACGAAAAAAATATTTTGCTATTAAGGTATAAATGAAACTTAAAACGAACAGAAATTAAATAAACAATCAATGTGAATAAACATACAATATATATTAATGTAAATGAATAAATAAATCTTAAAACGAGTGAAACCTAAATTGAATATGCAAATCAAGTATGAATCGAATAAAAATAACTACAAACAAGATTTTGAGTGTCACCTCACTGCAGAAGCCTAAAACCTACTGTGTCATTGGCGCTTTACTGACAACGAATTATATTAAAAATGTTTTCTTTTGTACTTAATATTGAAAATAAGTATTAAAATTACAGTAAAATTTTAAACTGATAAGCTTTCAGCAATTAATATCATTATACATCAAATATTCAGCTTAATTTATTAGTTCTGTCCAAGATTGGTCAAGACAAATATAGTTCCACTACAAACAAAATTTGGATACTGCCCCCTACTTTAACTGTAAAAGCCTAAAGCCTTCTGCGTCATTGGGTCTTCACTGAAAACGAATTACTTGTATACTACAAATTTATTCTTTTCCAGTTCTTACAGCATTGAAAATGAAAATAAAAATTATATTGAAAAAAAAATCTTGAACTGATAGATGTTTCATTAATTAATATTATTATATATCTAATATTCGATTTGATTTTGTTTATACTTTCCAAGACTGTTAAAACTCATGTAGTTTTCAGTAAGGCGCCGATGACGCAGCAGGTTTTAATCTTCTGCAGTGAGGCGATACCCAAACTCTTGTTTGTAGTTATTTTTATTCGATTCAAACTTGATTTGTATATTCAGTTTAAGTTTCACTCGTTAAGATTTATTTATTCATTTACATTAATATATATTGTAGGTTTGTTCGCATTGATTGTTTATTTAATGTCTGTTCGTTTTAAGTTTCATTTATACTTTAATAGCAAAATATTTTTTTTTCGTTTTAAGCTTGATTTTCATATTCAATCTAAGCATTACTCGCTTTACGATCTATTTATTCATTTATATTATTACTTGTTGTATGTTTTTGCTATGATTGTTTATTTAATTTCTGTTTTGGCTTTCATTTTGTTTTGGGTTTTTGGCTTTCATTTATTCTTTAATAGTAATTTCTGGTCGTTTTTTAGTTTGTTTTAACAGGTATTTGTATCTCCTGAGCTTAAGTTTGAAATAGCCTTTACTTTTCTTTGAAAAACTTATTTTTCAGAAAGTTTTTTTTTTTTTTTTAATTAATTAGAATAAATAGCCCTTACGAAAGTACTAAAAAATCTTTGGCTTTAAGAGCGAAGAATTGACTAACGGGCGAACCCAATCATATAAGTAATAATTTCTTTTCGTTTAAAGTTTTGATGTTCCTCCTCAATTTCAGTTGAAAAACTTGTTATTTTTTTTATTTAATTTCTGATCGTTTTTTTAAATAATGGTGGGAAATCCGGCGCCCCCTTTATAAGCAATGTCTCTTCCCCCATGAAAACTTCCTCCATGGAAAGATCCTCCGACTTAAACCCCGACCCCCCCCCCCTCACTACCAGGAAAAATCCCCCCTATACTTCCCAATAACCAATACTGTATGTAAACATTGGGTAAAGTTCACAATTTTCAAGCCCTCCCCCGGGGGCTTTGGGGAGTTAAGTCATCCTAAAAGACATATTTATTATATTTTCGACCATGTTGAACAAAATGGCTATCTCAAAATTTTGATCGGCTGACTTTCGAAAAAATGAGGGTGGGAAGGGGCCTAGTTGCCCTCCATTTTTTTGGTGACTTAAAAAAGGCACTAGATCATTTAATTTCCGTTCGAAAGAGCCCTCCCACGATATTCTAGGACCATTGGGTCGATACGATCACCCCTGAGGAAAAAAAAACAAACAAAAAACAAATAAACACGTATCCGTTCTGGCAAAAATACAAAATTCCACATTTTTGCAGATAGGAGCTTGAAACCTCTACAGTATGGTTCTCTGATACGTTGAATCTGATGGTGTGATTTTCATTAAGGTTCTATATCTTTTAGGAAGTGTTTTCCCCTTTTCTAAAAAAATAGGGAAATTTTCTCAGGCACGTAACTTTTGATGGGTAAGACTGAAGTTGATGCAACTTATACATTTGAAATAAGATTTAGAATCTGATTCTTTTAATGCATTTATTTTGCATCAAAATTACAAATTTAGATAAGTTAAAAATTCGCTCAGTTTTTTCCGTTCCCAAAATATCTTCAACTTATCCGATAGATTCGATATTCTTATCGCAAGAGAATGTGCTAATTCACTTATTTCTGAATATAAAAAAAAACCGTTTACAATGCCCTTTTATTTAATTTCAATCATCCCTGTCTCCAGTACTTATCCGGTAATTTTTTTTCTCTATATTCTTTACGAATTATGTGACTGCTGCCTTAATTAGTATCTACTATATTTGAGAGTGTATTGTATTAATGTTTCTCTAAGGTCTACTATCGTTAGCATTGCCATGATAAAATGTGCCAAATGCGTTTGTAAAAATAACCAAATGTATGGTAAAAATTATCAAATGTATCAAGTTGTGTGCCTATTTTTGCTCTTTTTGCTGACAATCCGTCTTGTTATTTTGTGTGACAGGTTTTCAAATAATAAATAAAGAGCCATGAAAGATTATGTTAATTTTTTGCATGGGAAATTGTAGTAAAACGCTTAATTTAACACTAGGGTAGTGCAGGGATAGATTAAAATCTGACTTTAAAAAAAATATAAATTCTACTGGAATATCAGAAGCAACGCTGTAGCGTTGCCTATAGTAAAGGCCAGAGGGCTCCAATGTTTTATGTTTTTTTCCCAGAGGCACTTCATATGGAAGGGGTTGTCGTCAAAGGGGACTCATTCGATTGGAAATTGAGAGTTTTAGTGCCCTTTTTAATATTCAATAATGATTGGAGGGCAACTAGCCCACCCACGACGTCCTTCCCCCAAACAAATCCAATCGAAATTTTGAGATAGCCATTTTGTTCAGCGTAGTTGATTTTCAGATAGAAAATATTTTTTTGAGGAGGACATTCCCCCACAACCCTCAGGGCAAGGGTTTTAAGTTATGCCCTGGGGTCATATAAGGTTTTTATAGAAGGAGTTGTCGTAGAAACTTCAAAAAGGCTCATTCGATTAGAAATTCATAGGGCTAGTGCCCTTTTTAATAGTCGAAAGTGATTGGAGGGCAACTAGCTCCCCCCACCCTACGCCCATCATTTTCCAAAACACATCAAATCAAAATTTTGAGATAGCAATTTTTTCAGTGTAGTTGATTTCCAGATAGAAAATATATTTTTGAGGAGGACACTCCCCCAAAACCCTCAGGGCAAGGGTTTTAATATATGCCCTTGGGGCATATAAGGTTTTTATAGAAGGCGTTGTCGTAGAAACTTCAAAATATGCTCATTTGATTGGAAATTCAAAAAGCTAGTGCCGTTTTTAACAGTCGAAAGTGATTGGAGGGCAACTAGCCACCCCCCACGCCCATCATTACCCCAAACACATTCAATCAAAATTTTGAGATAGCCCTTTTGTTCAGCTTAGATGATTTCCGTATAGAACATATGTTTTTGAGATGGACAATCACCCACAACCCTCAGGGCAAGGGTTTCAAGTTATGTCCAGGGACCATATAAGGGTTTTATGTAACGCGTTGTCGTAGAAACTTCAAAAAAGACTCATTCGATTGGAAATTCAAAGGGTTAGTTCCCTTTTTAATAGTCGAAAGTGATTGGAGGGCAACAAGCCCCCCCCCACGCCCATCATTCCCCCAATCACATCCAATCAAAATTTTGAGATAGCCATTTTGTTCATCGTAGTCGATTTTCAAATAGAAAATATGCTTTTGAGAAGGACAATCTTCCACAACCCTCAGGGCAAGGGTTTTAAGTTATACCCTGGGGGCATATAAAATTTTTATATAGGGCAGTGTCGTAGAAACTTCAAAAAAAGTTCATTCGATTGGAAATTCAAAGGGCTAGTGCCCTTTTTAATAGTCGAAAGTGATTTGTGGGCAACTAACCCCTCTATCATACCGACCTTTTCCCCAATTACATCCAATCAAAATTTTGAGACAGCCGTTTCATTAAACGTAGTTTTAAGGTCTGTAAATTCGGTCTTTGAGGATGAAAATTCCCCCACATTCCTCAGTGCAAGGGTTGTAATTTAAGGATTCTCCGAATCCTTCATATTATTTTTTATGTAAGGGATACTCGTATAAACTTTAGAGAGGGCTCATTTGATTGGAAATTGAAAGGTCTTGTTGACTTTTTGAGAGTCAAAAGAGATTGGAGGGCAACTAGACCCCCCCTCCCCCCGGTCCTCCACGCCCTACATGCATCAGATAAAAATATTGCATATTATGAGTTGAAGCTCACCCAAATGATGGACCAGGGGGCTCACTATTCCATAATCTATTAAATCAATCCTGCAATAACTGAAAATATAAAGTATTTTGAGTATTTTAACGTCTTCCAAAACTCAAACGGTCCAACATTCTACAGCCCAATGAGTCTGTCTAATCTCCTAGATCAGAAACGGAGGAGATAAGGGAAGTTCTGCCCCGTATTGGATGAGTCTCCAACCTCACCCGGCCCCTCTCCTACTGTCTACGCTAAAGTTTTCTTCCTTCTGCCAACTACGCCACCTCCACCCAAAATACTTTAATAAGGTAAAGTTTTGTATGGGAAGAACAAATAGTAAATCTATTATAATTATCCAATTATAAGGTTAAAATACATACTCTGTGATAGATGTAAAATTGCTCGGGCACACAAAATCCTATTAAGGTCAATGATCAGTCATAATCCCTTTGTGTCAGCAAGCGAAATGGTCAAAACACCCTTATTGGAGCTGTTTTTTCAATCCATTCATTGTTGCCAATCGATGTCCGCAAGTGTTGCAAACTGTCTATTGTTCATATATAAAGTTATTATCAAGAGGTAATCAAATAGACTTTGAATTAAGCCTCATTCGATTTAAATTGAGAGTTCTGGATCCATTTTTTAAAGTCAAGAATAATTGGATAGTACCCCCCTCCCTCCCCCATGCAATAAAAACTTGAAACTTTTTGCAATCAAAAACGAACAAAAATCTATTAAAAAATACTTTCCGAAAAATACGTTTTTTAAAGAAAAGTAAAGGCCATTTTAAACTTAAGCTCAGGAAATATGAATTTCGGTTAAAATTTAAACTCAAAACGACCAGAAATTACTATTCCAGAATGAATGAAACCCAAAACGAACAGAAACTAAATAAACAAACATAGCAAAAAACATACCACAAGTAATAAATAAATGAATAAATAGATTTTAAAGCGAGTAATGCTTAGACTGAATATGAAAATCAAGCTTAAAACAAAAAAAAATAGTTTGCTATCAAAGTATAAATGAAACTTAAAACGAACAGAAATTAAATAAACAATCAATACGAAAAAACATACAATATGTATAAATGTAAATGAATAAATAAATCTTAAAACGAGTGAAACTTAAATTGATTATGGAAATCAAGTTTGAATCGAATAAAAATAACTACAAAGAAGAGTTTGGGTATCGCCTCACTGCAGAAACCTAAAACCTACTGTGCCATTGGTGCTTTACTGAAAACGAACTATATTACAAACGCTTTCTTTTGTACTTAATATTGAAAATAAATATTAAAATTACAGTAAAATTTTGAACTGATGAGCTTTAAGCAATTAACATCATTATATATCAAATATTCAGTTTAATTTATTAGTTGTTCCCAAGATTGGTCAAGACAAATATAGTTTCACTACAAACAAAATTAGGATACTGCCCCCTTCTTTAACTACAAAGACCTAAAGACTCATTTAGTTTTCAGTAAGGCGCCAATGACGCAGTAGGTTTTAGGCTGCTGCAGTGAGGCAATACCCAAACTTTTCTTTGTAGTTATTTTTATTCGATTAAAACTTGATTTGCATAATCAATTTAAGTTTCACTCGTTTTAAGATTTATTTATTCATTTACATTATTGTGTGTTTCGTGTCCGTTTTAAGTGTCATTTATACTTTAATAGCAAACTATTTTTATCGTTTTAACCTTGATTTTCATATTCAATCTAAGCATTACTTGCTTTAAAATCTATTTATTCATTTATATTATTAATTGTTGTTTGTTTTTTGCTATGATTATTTATTTAGTTTCTGTTCATTTTGGGTTTCATTTATTTTTTAATAGTAATTTCTGGTCGTTTTGAGTTTAAATTTTACCAGGTATTCATATCTCCTGAGCTTAAATTTAAAATGGCCTTTAATTTTCTTTGAAAAACCTATTTTTCAGAAATTTTTTTTAAATTAATTAGCATAAAAAGTACTCAAGAGGTTTGCTTAAAATTGGATTTGAACATAAGGGACTTTTTTAACGGATACTCTGATTCTATACAAATTAAATAAAATAAAACAATTTTTTAAACTGAAAGTAAGGAGCAACATCAAAACTTAAAACAAACGGAAATTATTCTTTATATGAAAGGGGCTGTCCCCTCCTCAACGCCTCGCCCTTTACGCTAAAGTTAGACTCTTTCTCACAACACTATTTTTTAAAACAATAAAAACTTTAGCGTAAAGAGCGAGGCGTTGAGGAGGGGACAGCCCCT
>JAQQPU010026118.1:0-11679 GCA_029168905.1 Artemia sp. Kazakhstan ARC1039 | reverse complement strand
TTCAGTTCTTCCGCTAGAGTTGGAGCTCTATTGTCGGATTCACCAAATTTTTTCCTAACGTCGAAGTGGTCATGAATTCTTTCAGGTGTTTGATAATTTTTGGGTTCTTCTAGGTCGTCCCTTCTGACCCACAGAGGAGGATCCGGTCGTAGGTCCATTCACGTCAGGTACTTCAATTTCAAGACCTTCAGCCAACTCTTTTGCCTTCTCCAAAAGCGATGCAAATGAAGCGTCAGAGCGCAGTTCAGCTATTTCCTTCCTTGTTGCTTGAATCAAGGTGCGGGACCTAGATATTACCAGATCAACTGCCTGAAGCTGTTCAGAAAGGGAGTTTTGTCGTCCTCAGAATTGCTTCCATATAGAGCAACTGTAATATAACTGTGAAAGATTCCTTTTTTCTGTGGAGCCCAGCTGCTTCTGATCGAGCTTCACCATAAGCTCCCTCGCTGACTGCAGACAGTACAGCCAGAACACATTCATATCGGAGTCTTATCTTCGATATCGATCGATACCAGTATGACGATCTTGTCGCAGCACTCCTTTCTAATTCCAGGACTGGCGGTTGAGTAGCCTTTTGGGACTCGACAAAAAGCTGATGTCTGTTGTTGCTGTTGGAAATGAACGTGTACAGATTTTGGACTAACGAAAAAAATGAGCCAACAGTCCCAGCACCTTCAACGCAGTTTGCAATGACCAAATTTAGTCTATGCGCATGGCAATGAATGTATATTGCTTGTGGCACTTTTGCTCTCAGTCGCGCTTGAACACCAGAGAAGGGCCCGCTCATCACGCTTGCTCCGTCGTAGCACTGAGCAACACAATAGTTCCAGTCGAGACCAAGTTTCGTCACTGTGTCGTGAATGAAGCTGGCTAAACTCTCAGCATCCAGGCTTTTCATATGGTAGCATCCTATTGGTCTTTCTCGCACTTTTCCCTCGTCGAAGTACCTCAGAAGAATGGCGAGCTGTTCTTTCTTCGAATTATCTTTTGTCTCGTCGACAAGAACAGCAAAGTATTTGGCACGCTTAACTTCTTGCACTATTTTAGACCGAAGCCTAGATCCGATAACTGAAATTAGATCGTTCTGGTATTCGTGGGACGCATAGTGGCCGTATCATCTTTGTAGCTTGTTGAAAAGCGTGGGAGAATACTCGGCGAGAAGATTGTAAGTTTTAACGAAATGTCCTTTGTTTGCCGAAGATTCAGTCTCATCGTGACCGCAAAAGGCTGTACCCAGTCGCCCCAGTAGGGCCGTTACTTTCAGTAAAGCCTTTACGTGTTCCCTGTTTTCATTCATCTCCTTATTCCTGTCCGTTGACAAAATAGAAGCGATGGGTTGCATCTCCTTGGCTTGTATAGCTTTGAACTTCGTCCATGAAACTGCACTGTCCCTGTGGCGGTCTCTTTATGCATGCTCTTCTAGAAAGCTTGAGATGTCCTTCCATCTTCTAATGCCAGTCTCGATGAAAGGCCTCGCCCCGTATCTCTGTCCGCGAAGGGTTGACGTGCCGCCAAAGTGTCTGCAGCAGAAGCAGAAAACCGAATTTTCCTTAATTGAGTACTCAAGCCAAGGATACTTTCCATAATACAAAATATTAAATGACCGTCTTAGCTTGCCGTTTGCTGAAACCTGTGCAGGGTACCGTAGCAGCTGTGGTTGACATGGATGGTCGTGGGAGGATTAAGAAATATTAGTAGGACCACTTGAACGATGGTGCTCTTCATCTCGAGTCGTATCTCGTCCAGATTGTGCCTCTTGAGCAGTGACAGGCGCAGTGTCTCTTTGAGTCGTCTTGTTTTCTACTAGCTCGGTCTGATCGACCACCACGTCCTTCGAAGGACCCAAAGCGACGGCAATGGATTGTTCGGGTGCTAAGTCAGGCACCTGAAAGATATACCCAAAGGTTAAAAGCCACTCTTGTACTTTGAAGCACTATTGAACTCATTTTCAACATTTAAACAGTTGCTTTTCTTCAGTATGTTAAGTCCAAACTGCGTAGCAGTTTCCGCTTTCAGCGCAGCAGTTAGGGAAAAATAGTGCTAGAACTCCTCCATGGTGTGACAGTTTACTAAAGTATATCCAACTTCGGAAAAAAACAGGAAATTTCAGCAAAGCCAAAGAGGGCGTTTTTCGGATGATTATACATGCGTTGATCCTTATCTACTCATAAAGACAATAATAGAAACTTTGGGCTTAATGCAATAGCAACCCAAATCGCAAAAAGTCTTTGCAGTAGTCCTTGAATGAATGATTCGGGTGTCATGACAGATCGCGAATAAGCTAAAGGCGCGTTCGATTTGCTGTAGTTTCAGTTACGTCCTTCTCCGTTGTGGGCTTATTTGCATTTTTTCTGCGACGTTCTCCCATTTAGCCTGAAGAACTACTGATAATGTGACCGCCAAACAGGTTCATAATTTTGGACCAAATGGCGAAACGTGAAGCGTGACTACAGCAAATCACATGCGGCTTCATATCACCAGTCGGCATTGCAGCAAATCGAATGCTTTAAGCACTGCCAAACTGTGTGGTTCCATCAATAAAAAAAAAAAAAGAAACAAAACGACAATCTTTGGCTTATGCCCCTCAACCCATGTAGCATTGTTATCCATAAAATTAACAGCACTGCCAAACTGTGTGGTTCCATCAATAAAAAAAAAGAAAGAAAAGAAAAAAACGACAATCTTTGGCTTATGCCCCTCAACCCATGTAGCATTGTTGTCCATAAAATTAACAGTGCTTTGCAGAAGAAAAAAGAACAAAACAAAACAACATAGAGGTAATCTTAATATTGGAAACCAGGTCTACTGCATATCCAGTATTATTTTGTATTTATTATTTTTCAGTAAAAGGCAAGTTAATTTTAAAGATAACTATACTGCATTGGTTGAGGGGCTATAATTTTTCTTTTATTAAAGAAGAATTAAATGACAGAAAAAAAGGAAAGATCTAAGAAGAAAACTAGAAAGTAAAAGACGCTACCTAAGTTTTGAATTAGCTTTTTTACAACAGTAAAAAATAATTAGCTTTTTTTAGCGCCATAGGGAGTTCCCAAAGGGACCAAGCTGGTCAACTGATAATTCCTTTGAGGTGATTTTTGGCGTTCTCCTAGCAGGTAGGCTGGAACATTTTGAGGGATTGTCCTTTCCTGAACTTTAAGAAGAAAATTTACTCCGATTAATAGAAAAAATAAAAAACAGGTTTTCCGATGAAATCTGTTTCATTAAAACTGAACATCTCGATCTCCGGGATAAACCGCGAGAAGTTATATGGTTTTTCTAAGATTTCCGGGAAAGTAGGTGTCGGCTTTTAGTTTTGTGTCGATCATTCGAATCTCTTATCCAAGCTCTACAAGCCAGGGCAAGACTGCTTAATCAATTCTAAATAGTTTGGCCAGGCAAACTAAAAAAGTCTATAATGGGAGAGATAGGGTGAACATTTAAGGTACCGCATCCCCTTAACACCATATAAACTACCCAACACGGTTCAGAATAGTAACTTTGGTCCACCAGATCGCGAAAAAAAAGAAACGACTTAATAAAACACAAATACTTTAGGTTACTTTTGCCGAGCCGGTTCACTTGGCTTTTGCTTCTTAATCCATCTGTTCAGAGAAACTTGCTTTTCTGCTTCTTTCTCCTTCTTCAATGCTGCCAATTTACGCTTTTGAGCTCCTGACAAACTCATGAATTCTCAATGGCTCTTCAGCTGCTGATATTAGATAGTAAACTGGCGAACTGGGCGAATTATATATGTATGGTCTTACGGTTTTAAACAAATTCATTCATTTAAACTGATCTTTATAATTTCCCAAATTTCCTTTTTGCCACTCCCGACAAAGATTCCGCTCCCGACAAAGATGCCGCTTCTAAAAACAATTGCACCCTTCCTTTCTATAAGACATTATAGGATTACAATTCAACGGAATCAAAACCAAAATACTTGGTTGGCACGAAAACTTAAGCCTCCAAAAATAAGTAGAAAGTAAGTAGATAAGTAGATTTAATATTTGGAAGTAGAATAGTCCAAAAATAAGTATTCTACTACCAAAATAAGTAGAAGATGAAACACTGCTCAGGATAGCACATAAGAAAGATGTTGAATCAATAAAATCAGAAACTGATCTGTCACTTCAACCCTTGCACGACCCAGTTGCACTATTAATCTCACTATTATCTAAGTTAACCTACATATAAATGTAGCAGTTTCAAAATTTTGACTAATTGGTAATTGTAATTTTTTTTCCTGTATATTTTGTAAAAGAAAAAAAGGCCTTTTTGGGAGGAAACTTGGGCCCCCCAGAAAAATTACGGTGGGCAATGGCCCACCCCTGCGCCCCCCCCCCAAATGGCGCCCCTGCACTGGGTCGATACTATCACCCCTGGGAAAAAAACAAAACAAAAACAAACAAACAAATAAACACGCAACCGTGATCTTTCTTCTGGCAAAAAATGCAAAATTCCACATTTTTGTAGATAAGAGCTTGAAACTCCTGCAGTAGGGTTATCTGATACGCTGAATATGATGGTTTGATTTTCATTAAGGTTTTTTAACTTTTAGGGGGTCTTTGCCCCTTTTTTTAAAAATCAGCCAAATTTTCTCAGGCGCGTAACTTTTGATAGGTAAGATTAAACTTGATGAAACTTATATATTTGAAATCCGCCTTAAAATTTGATTCTTTTGATGTATCTATTGGTATGAAAATTCTGTTTTCTACAGTTTCGGTTACCATTGAGCCGGGTCGCTCCTTACTTACAGTTACCACGAACTATTTGATTATTGAATTTTTGCTTTTCTACAGATTGAAGGGAAAATTTAGTGGGTCGTTTGTATAGCCTACCAGATCCAAGGCTTTTGTTGGTCGATGGGAAATTTTCTTGAATCGGCTGATATATGGTTTCTTGCTTTTTTTTATTTTTTTTTTTTTTTTACGGATAGGTACAAAGTAAAATTGCCGACGTTATTATTATTAATGAATAGTAAATATACATAGACACTGTTTCGGGATAAAATTTTACAAAGATAGATTTTAATGTATCATAAAATGGTCAAGAATTTTGTTTCCGTCAATTGAGAATCTAAAAATTTATGTGACTAAAACACCCGCATGGTTTACAAGTTCTAGAAACTGGCCACTCACTAAAAATTACTCCTCCTGGAAAATATTTCCCCACTGAAAATCCCCCAGAGAAATAACCCCGCCAGAAATGCCTTACGTGGAACAATCCCCCTTGAATTTTCTCACAGGAAAGTTCTCCTCCAACAATTCCCCTTTAGAGAATTCCCCTCATAACTAAAATTGAGCAGCCAAAAAAGAATTAAGACACATAAAAATAATGAAGAAAAGAAGGATTCCAGAAAATTCTACCTATAGGCGACTCCAATATGCGTGTAAAATGTATGGCGTAGAATAAAACAAGTCGTGGTAGGGAACTGTAAATAAGGAGCAGCTTGGGCCAATAGCAATCAAAACTATAAAAATGGAATTTTGATAACAATTAATGCATCAAAATAGTTGGCGTTTTATGTTGACTCCAATTCTATAAATTTCATTAAGTTTACTATTAAACATCAAACGCTACGAGTCTGAGAAAATTTGCCGGATTAAAAAAAAAAGCAAGCAATATTAGTGAAAATGACACGCTTAGATTCAGCATGTTAGAGAAAGATACTGTAGAAGTTTTAAGCTCCTATCTATAAAAATATCGATTTTTGCATTATTTCCTATAAGAAAGATCATGTGTGTGTGTTTAACTGTTGCTGTTTTTCCCTAGAGGTGATTACACCGAACCAATGGTCCTAAACGATCAGGAGAGGGCTAATTCGAGCGTAAATTAAAAGCTCTCGAGCCTTTTTAAAGTGACCAAAAATATTTCTTCGCGGAAAAGTAGCGCTCCGGCTATTTTGTGGCACCAAACTACGGTTTCCCCCTATGGAGGACCCAGTTACTATTGATTAAAAATTACGAGACAGCCGCTCGATTCAAAAGTATTAAAAAAAACTGTTTGTTGAACTTCCGAGTTGTATAGGAAATAATGCCGCAAAGTTGGGCATTCCTGAAAGGTCAGGTAGTCCATACAAGTAAAGATACTCCAGACTGGAGAACCTTCTGATGTACGCCTGGTTTACGATACCCTATAACACCTTTTTATGAACTTAGCTAGATGACTTTTTGAAAACTTTCTGTACTTAAATTTTTACTAGCGTGTTTGGAATGAGGAGCTCTCTCAATGTTAAACTTGGTTAGTTCTGACTTAGAGCTTGACTTCTTGTTATTTAAATTAGAAAAAAAAATGCGCTTTAAAGGTACTTCTGACGAAAAACCCCTCTGATGTGCACCTAGCCGATGCATTCTCGATCGCAAGAACTGAGCTGTTATCATGCGCTATATTTTTCACAACGGGCGTCACGTATGGGGGGGGGGGGGAGTGAAGACAGTCCCCAAATATTTTAACTAGTCAAATAAAACATTTTAGCCGGCAAAATAGTGGCGCGAAGCTGTAATGTTTGAATGTTTCAATTTTTATTAGGGCAAATGGGCAGATGGAAATATCTGACGTAAAATTAATGAAAGGAGATCAGTCTCAGTCAGTATTCTAAAGTAACTACTACAATTGCCACATAAAACAGTCAAATGTCTGTTGATTTATTGACAATAAAACAACAAGACATTTCGGTACATAGCTAAGAGAATAGAATATTATGCTCGATATTGACATAGTCAAGTTCAAGTAAGTTTCTAGTTCATAAAGCAAATAACAAACAAATATCTAAGATAGAAATCCAAGATAATTTGAATAAACTTACATTTGATCACAAGCAGTTTGAGTGCTTGACTGACAAGTAGCTTGACAAACAGCTTTTTCTGAATAAATGCCAATAGTATGCAAAACTATGAGGTTGATTAACAACTGATGATAAGCCCCGATCCCCTCCAAATCGCCCACAGATTTTAGATCAGAAACTTTAGCAGGATTGACAATTAGCTGGGAAGATGATCACAACAGCCACAACAGCCATATTGGCACCTTTATTGAAGCGAACACAGGTGCCTCACTTAATCTTAAAAATTGAAAAGCAAACACGGGTATCAAACTCAATCTTTAAAATTGAAAACTAAAATGGATATCAACTCTTTTTTGATACCAAATAATAACTTTACAAGATCTCGCCACTAAGAAAATGCAGAGTCAAGTATGAAACTGACCTCAAGTTTGAATTCGTGTTCAGGATAAGAGAATAGCACGTAGCACACAACATACAAAGTGCAGAAAACAGATAAAGAAAATATTACAAGTTTTCTATGTTTCAATTCTAATACGATAATGGATTATATAGATAAAGAGAAGATTCGAAACTTTCCATGTCGTAATATTAAAATGAAAGCTATTCACGTTTGAGCCTCTTGCAGTTAAAAACATTAATCAGAGGGAAGACTCTAGCGTTGCCGGTAGTAAACAGCCATAAGCATTCTATATATTTTTATCATTTTTTTTTCTCTCAAAGCCACTTTGTATGGAAGGGGTGATGACAAAACTTCAGAGGGGGTTCAATATACTGAAAATGTAAAGTCCTAGTGCCCTTTTTAAGAGTTAAAAGTGAATGTAAGTCAACCATCTCGCCTCCCTTGCCCCTTTTGCTGCCTGTTCATCCCCTCCCATAGCCTCCAGAGACACCCAGTCAAACTTTAAGATATCCATCCTGTTCAAAATAATCAAAAATACAATAAATATGCTTCCAAGAATGACATGACCTCCACAAGCCCTGGGGAAAGGGCTGTAAATAATACAAATTAGCAAATAATTGAATATATGTTAAATAATATCAAAAGGGGGCTTGTACAGTATCTTAGGAACAGCAAAGGGTATTAAGTTGAAGCTCTCAGAGAATATTGAGGGGGATGTTGAACCTAATCAAAAGACACTATATACATCCCGGCTGTTAATAGTGTGTATTTGCAATATCTAAGGAATTGCTAAGGGCATTAATTTGAAATTTCGGTGCATATGGAGGGGTGTGTTCCAGCAAGGGATTTAGCCAATCATAAGCCTCAAGGGTTAAACCTATGCCCATCCACTACTCCAAATCAATGGCCCATCCCTTCCTTTACTACCCCACCATTAATAATCGTGAAATAGTGGTTTTTGATCAGCCTATGAGTCACCACCTGACTGTCTATTTTTAAAATAAGCCCTACTAATGAGACTACGAGAAATTACCAAAGAAAGGCCAAAAGAAAAATTACATGGTATTTAAAAATAATTGAGGGAGGGTTGAAACAGAGAGTCCAGAAGTGGGAGTGAATTTAGCTTAAGAAAGGATATTTATCTGATAATCAGGTCTAAGGAACCTAACACCTCCCTCCTAAGATAAATGGCCACTACCACGCCATATTTGTCAGAAGGTCAAAGGTTGAAACACAAAGCACAAAATGCAAAATAAAAAACATCAACTTCAAAATTAACAACTTCAATAATTTTCTTATTTTCCTTCTTTGGTCAATTTCCACTGCAGCTACCGAATAGCTTGGCTATAGGTTCTACTGCCATTCAATGTCTCTGTTAGAAAGATCGAAGTTATTGGCTGTATAGTAATCTAAGACTAAATAAGATTTATTTCTGAAAAACGGCTATCACAAGCCCAAATGGGCTGAATTCGCACTTTATGTCAATAAAACAAAGAAAAACCGAAAATAAACAGTCAAAATGAAGAAAAACTCATAAAATTAGAAAGGGAATAAAATAGTTTAAACAAAAACAATTTAGTTATGCGACCAAAAAGTAGAAAGCTCGAAAATTGCAAAATGAAACATTAAAAGTATAAGGTCAAAAGGGAGAAAAAGAGGGGGCGGGGTGTGAGGATATTCAATGATTGAATATGTCAACTATTAAGATATGTAAGTTTTTCTGTATCTTTCAGTGGAAACTTTTATGGGGCAATGAGGGGAAATTTTATTGAAGCAGAACGCCGGAGGTGGGGTCGAAGGGGTGAATATTGACTAGGGAAAAGAGTAGTTGTCCAAGGGTTATGAAAGGCATTGTTAGCGAAACGCAGGGAACTTTTTGGTCTGCTTTCATTAAGGGTAACTAGATTGGATCTCCGAAGAAGGGAAATATAAGGCGCTTTACCCTCATTAAAGATAATTCTTAGGCACCTTTTTTGGACTGCCTCTATTCTGTCCGACAATTCAATGGAGATGCCAGGATGCCAAACCGGACAGGGGTACTCGAGGAATGGGCGTACAAATGAGAGGAAAATCCTCAAACAACGCAATTTAGGACAGTTAAGTTTTTTAAGGAGTTTAAGGAGAGAGAATACGGCATTTGCACGTTTTAAATATCATTAATATGGCAATCAAATTTTAAGTCGCTTGAGATGGTAATACCCAGTAATTTCACAGACATTTCAGGGGGATTGGGCAGAAGAAAGAAGGGAGAGTTTTAAGGAAATTGATAGTTAAAACCGTTGACTTTAAGGGGTTGACTCTCATATCATTAGTAACAGATTCGTCTGATAGTGATTCCAAGATGTCCAGTGGGACAATTTTATATTTTTGAAACATGTCTCTAAGATAGTCAGAACATCAACAAATTTTCATCTATCTGGGAAATCGACACCAAAGTTATTTATCATTGCAAGAAATAAAATTGGCCAAAGAGGGTTCCCTGGAGCATGCCATTATAAATTGGGAGGGGATCAGAATATACATTCAGGTATTTGACGACTTGTGTTCTATTATAAAGAAAAGATACAATTATTCTAATTAAATAGGGGACAACTTGAAAGCCAATGGATAGTTTTTCTACCAGTTATTCTGGTTGATTAAATAAAAGCTTTTTTCAAAGTCCACTGCAATAAGTGTGTTACATATTGTGTCCATAAGGTGAACAAGATAGGGGGGTGGTACTTGTAGAGCGTAAGTTTCCGAATTCTCTTTGGTCAACATTTGGGATTATCTTTACTTTCAATCATTCAGCTAAAAAGCTTTCATATAACTTGGAAAAAACTGGAGTAAGAGTAATGGGCTGGACACCGTCCAAACCTTGTTTGTTACCTTTCTTTTTTACGGGAGTAATAAAACCTAATTTCCAACAACTTGGGAACTTACCAGTAGAGGTGATTTCATTAAAAAGAAAGGACAAAGGTTCTGAAAGATTGTCAGGGAAGGCTTTAATTAGGGATTTCTAATAGAGATGACGAACAATACAATAGGAATATCTAACCGACAAGTACTGCACTTTTCAATGTTTTAACTTTGTCTCCACATTTGAGGGTGAAATATCGGGGAAATTGAGAGAGCACAAGTAATAAGGAGTGTCAAAAGAGAGTGGAGTGAAACTCTGAACTATTGAGGAAAGAAATTTGTTCACATCATTGGCTATAACTGAGGGCTCCTCTTGGAATTGAGAATCTGTATTATTATGTGCTTTTCCCTAATTTTTTGTTATTCTATTATACCATTTTTTTTTGCTTCGTAGAAAATAAATCTTTGACTTTACATTTGTAATATGAAGAAGCAGATTTACGAGTCTCTTTTTTATGTGTTTACGTAGTGAGTCAGCTTACGATGTTTTACCATTCTAAAGTAGATTCATTTTAATTCTAATTAGCTTTTTCAATTGACTAGTAATAATAATAATAATAATTTATTTATTACTCACTATGAAGAAAAAGAAGTGGAGTAAATCAAAAACAGATAAGCAAACTTGCACACTTAAAAATAAAACAGTTCGTGGTAACGTGATAACTGTAAGGAGCGACCCGGCTCAATGGTAACCGAAACTCTAGAAAACGGTATTTTGATACAAATATATACACCAAAAGAATTAGATTTTAATGCTGATTTCAAATATACAAGTTTCATCAAGTTTAGTCCTACCCATCAAAAGTTAGGCACCTGAGAAAATTTGGCTGATTTTCGAAAAAAGGGGGTAAAGACCCCCTAAAAGTTATAGAACCTTAATGAAAATCACACCATCATATTCACCGTATCAGAAAACCCTACTGGAGAGGTTTCAAGCTCTTATCTACAAAAATGTGGAATTTTGCATTTTTTGCCAGAAGAAAGATCACGGCTGCGTGTTTATTTGTTTGTTTGTTTGTTGTTTGTTTTTTTCCCAGGGGTGATGGTATTGACCCAGTGGTCCTAGAATATCGTGGGAGGGCTCATTGGAATGAAAAGTAAAAGTTCTAGTGCCCTTTATAAGTGACCAAAAAAATGGAGGGCAACTAGGCCCCCTCCCACGCTCATTTTTTCCCCAAAGTCACCCGATCAAAATTTTGAGATAGCCATTTTGTTCAGCATGTTCGAAAATATTATAAGTATGTCTTTTAGGATGACTTAATGCCCCGAAGTTCCCGGGGGGACGGCTGAAAATTATGAACTTTACCCAATGTTAACATATAGTATTGGTTATTGGGAAGTATACAGACGTTTTCAGGGGAGATTTTTTCTGGTAGGGGAGGGGGGTTGGTCGGGGGTTATGTGGGAGGATCTTTCCATGAAGGAAGTTTTCATGGGGGAAGGGACATTGCCATGAAGGGGACGTTGGACTTCCCAGCATTATTTAAAAAAAGATCAAAAATTAAATATAAAAAAACAAGTTTTTCAGCTGCAACAGCAGCAACATCAAAACTTTAAACGAACAGAAAATATTACATATATGATTGGGTTCACCCCC
>JAQQPU010026116.1:0-11680 GCA_029168905.1 Artemia sp. Kazakhstan ARC1039 | reverse complement strand
AAATATTAGGTAAGAAAAATTGTTAAATTTTGTTCAAATTAATTGAAAGGTGAAATAATTATGCCTCTGGGGATGACATGACCCTCCACAGACTCTTGGAAAAGGGCTACAACGCATGAAATTTGCCCATTGTTCTCAGTTAGTATTCGCTATTGGGATGCATACTTACGTGTTTTGGAGGTGGGGTAATTTTCTGCAAAGGGCATTTTCCACAGGGAGAATTTTCCATGAGAAACAAAAATTTCAGGGGTAATTTTTCCAGAGGATATTTGTCACGGGTGGAATATGCCAGAATTCCTAAACGAAATTCTTTTTATTTGTCTTACTTTCTCTTTGGTGACTCAATTTTGCAAGTGTTCTGGGAGGATTATTCAGGGAGATTGGAATTCTCCTTTGGGGATTATTCCACGGGAGAAACTTTCCACGGGGAAGGGGTCGGTATGATTTGAAAAACAATCAGAAATTAAATGAAAAATAAGCTTTTTTCAAATGAAAATAGACCAAGGAGAGTTTTTTAGGCGGAATTTTTCGCAGTTTTTTTTTTTTGGCGGGGGGGGGGGGGTTTCAGCGAGGATAGAACAGTCCAGGGGGAATTTTCTAGGGGTGGGGGATTTTAAGTGTCAGGAACTTTCTATGGAGGATTTTTCGTGGGGGCTTTCCTTGAAGGGTGGGATGGGGTGGATCTCCCGACATTATTTGAAAAATGATCAGAAATTAAACAAAAAAATAAGTTTATCAGCAGAATGTGAGGAACCACATTAAAACTTAAAACCAACAGTAATTATTCCAAATGTTAGAGGGGTCTCCCCCCCCCCCCCAATACCTAAATGTTTATGCTAAAGTTTGACTTTTTGCCCCCATTCTTTAAGAACGGCTCCTGTAACACAATGGCTGTTTAGTTAGACTAAGAAGCTTTTTTAAAGTACTAAAAAACTTTGGCATGAAGAGAGAGGGATTGAGGAGGGGGCAGCCTCCTCATATACGGAACAGTTTCTGTTTGTTTCAACTTTTGTGGTGCTCCTTAATTTCAGCTGGAGAAACTTATTTTTTTACTATTCAAGTGTTGACTAAGGCCCTGGCTAACACAATTGTTTCTTCATTTTAAGAACTATGGTCAGTAAATCATGCTGTGGGCAACAATACTACCAGTTTATTTAGAAATATACAATTAAAAAAAAACTCTAGTTTTCCAAAAATATTATTTTCAACGGCTATATCCAATTTACTTTCTACATTGTTGAGAAATGTTACAAGATGTCGTAATGTTTGTATAAGCAAAACCTTGTTTTATGTTATTATTCTTTTCATTTGGAATGTCTAACAGCAAAGGGTTGTATTGCATGGATTTATAATACATTAAAGCCTCAAGACTTTGCAAAATCATGTCATTTTTCTTTTCTTTATTATAGTAAGTTCTATATTTTCTAAACGCTAGGAAACAGGCGGGGCAAATTACTGAGTACGTGACTGTTCCGGATTCATTAGTTGAGAGAAACGGAGAGTTCGAGTTCAACAGGTTAGTTTGCAGAACACAATCGTTGATTTACAACCTGACACAATTGATCAAAGCTGGACACTAACCGAGGGATTGAATCTGGTATCATATGAAGTACTGTGGCAATAGATGCCACTATATTTGGTGTGTACATAAGATGAGAGAGAAAGAAGTTTTTCACTTGTAGTCATTGAGATTATTAGATCTTTATGATTTTGCACAAAATGTCTTATCTCCACATAGTTTGCCAATTATTTGCATTTGTTCTGGTTTTTGCAACAATCCAAGGTTTTCCTTCTTACACAAATTCGTCCTTTTGGGACAGCTCTAGGAATTGTCTTGTTTAGAAGCTAAAACTAAGATCCAGCTCTCAGTTTCCCAGACGGAATTTGTTGCGATAGCCAAGATTTGTAAATTGCAGCACTGAGCAATTTCAATTGCCATTATGCTTAAACTACACCGTCTCTTCCGGGATTGTTCTTGTTATTTACAAAGAATGTAAACAACGATGCACATAGCTGATAATGCTGTTTAAAAATAACTACCTAGTTATTGGATAAAAAGTGAATTTTCTCAACTCCAATAAATTGCTTGGCAGAGCAGACAAAAATTGAATATGTTGGCAACGAAATTGCCGTGATAATTGAATATAACTTCTGTTGGATCCAAGTGTCACACAGTCAAACAATTTTAGATACTAGGGTTGAAAAATTTTTATTTCCAAGCTTTACTAAATATAATATTTACCAAGTCTTTCAATCCTTAAGACGAAGCCCTCTTGTCTTCACTAACTAACTTCAACTGAGAGGAGAAAGTATCTTTCTTCCTTAGTTGGTTATACCTGTTAAATATGCAGCATCCGTATTTCCTTGTGACACCAAAACATACTTTTGTTACAACTTCCCTAATTTAAATATTTTGCAAGTAGTGCTATTTAGGCTTATCTTCATTGAAGCAAGTAAGCCTAAATGCGGTATTTGGATTAACCTTGAAAAGTAAAAATTAGCTCAGGTGATTTATGGCTAAAAATCAGAAGCGAAAGTTGTTGAATGATTAATTCTCCCACGCTTCCTTTTAATAGTCTTCACGTAGAATAGAGGTTTCTGAATAACTTACGATTTTGGTTAACCCTCACTGGCGTGACCTTAAAGTAGCGTGTTAAAACTGAGGTCTCCGAAACGTTAGAGGCAGACTCATTGAATGAGTTTTAAAACAGGAAATATTTTATTTTATGAGAAATAAAAGAACATTTTTTTTCTGTAAAATTAAATATGATTTAAAAGCCTAAGCCTTAATTTCAAAAGCAACCTTTAAACTTTATAGTGCAAAAGTCCAAACAGAATATTTTCCTTCTTTACTTCTGGATCATCGCTTAAAGTTATTTTAAAAATAGTCAGATAAAAAAAAAGTATAACATGACTTTGAAACTCAGTATTTTTAGCATGTCTCTAAAATTGGGCACTAAGAAACTGATTAGATCTTCGAAACTGATTCAGATCTAAGTCAACATTGAAACTTCTTGCGTTAAAAAAAAAATTGGGGGGAACATCTCCGATCTTCACGAATCTGCTCTGGGTTGAGTTGCTTTATTTAGTTAGCTGTGAGTTGAATAGGTTAGGGTTTCGGCATATCAAGTTGCTCTCTGTTTTTTTGCGAATCAATCGGGGGGCAGAGAGGAACGGTTACCCCCATGGATTTTCTGCCCCCTGGATTTTAAAATTTACCTTTTTTGATGTTTCTAGTGAAAAATATCTTTTGTGGCATTTTAATCGGAAAAATCGGAAAATTAACCTCCTCCTCCTCCTGTCTGTGTTGACTGAATTTCGAGTCACCTTTGTTGAGACGCTAGTTTTGTTGAGTTGTCCTTGTTTGATTTATCTGTGTTGAGTCAATTTGGTTGAATTGTTTATGTTTTGACTTGTTTATTGTTGAGTTAAATCATCCTTCGTCTGGTTTGATTGGCCTGGGTTAAATTATAGATTTTTAAATGTGATGACAAGGGTGTTTTTTCATGTGTCGAGTCATTAGTGTTGTGCTCTCCATTTTTTTAGGTACCTCCTCAGAGTTAACTGTTTTGAGTCCTCTGAGTCGAGTTGAATTAGTTCAGCATTTTCTAATGCGCCAAATTTGGTATTGCAGCTCCATAAATGACCCTTACGCAAACGACCGGGGACATGCCCAATTGTCGATTAAATGTATCTAAGAAGACTCACTTTACCAATGCTTTGCATTTTGTCGTCCCTGGATACACTTCTTCAAGATTTTGAAATATCCTAACTAAAATGCGTATCTTAAAATTTTGCCTAGTACCAAGCAGAATCTTTGTGGATCAACCACAATTTCTTCACTTTCTTCAATTTTCTTCAACCGTGTCGACAGGTCCACGTTAAGCTGAAAATACTCCATAGGCTGGTGTCTGCAATTTTTTTTTTTTAATTTGTGTTTTCATGTATGATTGGGTCGAAGTCTGCCCTTTTCTGTGTGTTTTTACACATGTTGATGATGCTCATTCCCATGGTAATAAGTCGACCAATAAAATTTATGCTAATAATTTGGTTACACCTAGGTGAAGTTAGGGGTGGGGGAGACATGTATACTCTAGACTTTTGGCCCCACCTAGATTCAAAAAGTTTTTTTTTTCTGGGAGGGGGGGAAGGGAAGGGGTGGTGTTTTTAAGAATAGCGGTGTTTGGTATTTTCATAGAAAAAATGGGTTTTCGCCACCCTTAGGTTTAAAAATTTTTTTTTTTGAGCTGACGCCACTGTTTATAGAGGAGCCAAATTTTGGAATTTGTTAGGTTGGGATGCTAAAAAATAGTTGTGATGCAGTTAAATGAATTGCTCTATTAGTATGATTTTCATTGCTTTATTTCATTGGCTTTAATATTCGTAGAATAGAAGGCCTATCAAATTGTGAATTGAAGAACTTCATGCAAAGTTTCAGTCAAGACTTGCGGAACAGTCCTAAAAGTATAGTATCATATTTTAATACGCATATGACAAAAATGCCTAGGCCCAAGAAATTGTGTTCTTAGGCTTAGTCTCTTATATGTGGACATATAATCACATAACTTTCCAAGAGCTCATATCCCTTTGTCAGGGAACACCATGGTCAACTCAAAAATATTAAACACTACCCCTCCGTAAAATGATAGAAATTTAGAGTCTGCAATAAAAAAGAAAAACAAGTGGGTCTTGTAAAAAAAGCTCGTTTCGGAAGAGGCTCCTACAAAAGGTTGAAGAAATTCCAATATTGAAGTAAATTGCCATGAAACCAACCAATATCAACCTCCAGCATTTGGAGAGCCTCTTAGTGCTACATTAGGAATCATTCTACAATTCATTGTAATAAAAAAATAGAAATAGAAGTTGAATGTTAATAAAAACTACAATGACACTAACGTATAGACATTCTACTGTAAGTTTTTTTTTTCACAGAAAGAGTTTTCGTTTGCTCAAAAATTTGGGAACGATACTCAGCTGTCAATCAGCGAGTTCCATCCGTCGTGTGCTTTTGCAAAATGAATTATTTCAAAGGTGTTGGTTGCCTTTGAATACGACTGAGAACACTAGTAGGTCCATGACTTAATTCTGATGAAAGTCTGTTTACACAATTACTAGAATCACAAACTATTTGAAAAATTTCATCCAAGTGCTTACAGTCCCTTTTTCTTTTGAACTGTCTTTTTCCTCGAATTCCTTTCTTTTTCTGTCCAACAACCTGTATACCAAAGAATGGCAGAAAAACATCCTCTATAAAGTTAACAATTTGATAGACCCATTTAGGGAGATTATCATATTTTCCTTTCACTGCGTTAACACCATATATAATGGGAAATACCGTTGAGTTAATTAAAACAAGAACAAATAAGCTCCATACACCATCGTAATAAAAACCAACGGCATCTACATCGTCGTCCTCTTCTGCTAAAGATTTTTCTTCGACTGAGAGAATATTTGTTTCATATTCAATATTTTCACTTTCATATGATGGGTTTTCTAGCGTTCTGTGATATAGCGATCCACCTTCACTCGGATTCATCGTGACGGATGGAGCAGCATTTTTTGCATTTTTTTCATAATCAATGGAGTAAGAGTGACTTCCATCAAAGTTTTCTATAGGTTGACTACTTAAATTTTCTTCGATTGGGTTGTATCTACTTCTTAAGTTTAAAAAAAGAGGATGTTTTTGAGTCCTGAGCTTCACTATTGTTTCGTTTTCATCTTCTTCTTCATCTTCGTCATAAAATAAAGAAAGTTCCTGTGCCATAACTGCAGAAGTTAAAATAAGTAGTCTTATAAAAAGTAATCTGTTCATCCTTGAGCTGCATTAGTGATGGACTGAAAAATTAGAAAGTACTTTAGATTTCAAAAACCAGTTTCCAAAGCCGATTAAGATGTTTATAATTTTGGAACTTCGATCAATTTTAGCTGTAAACTACAACTATTGCTTTGAAAATCAGTGTGTTGAGTGAAGACAAAGTAACTATAAATGACTGATCATTTTCAACATATTAATTAAACAAACTTTTTCCACAAAATAAGTTTTTCAAAGAAAAGTAAAGAACTCCATTAAACAAAAACTGAGCCAAAATAAAATCAAATAATCTCCCAAGCGTGAAACTACCACAAATCAGCATCGATAAATAAATGAAACCCAAAATGAACAGAAATTACAATAAATAACCGAGTCAAACTCAAAACAAGCAGAAATTAACATAAGTTGGGCGCAAAACCCCTATGCCTTCCCAAGGCCAGAATAAAATTTGAACTTTACTGAAAAAAATATAAATGTTTTTTCTTTTATCCCTTTAATAAATCAAATAATATTAACATTTTGATTACTAAATATTAGTATATGTATATTAAACTGACAATGCACATTCATTTGTATTTTTTCAGTAAAGTGCAAATTTTGTTCTGGCCTTTCAGGAAAAATTTTTCCTGAAATTTTGCTCTAGTCTTTTCAGGGAAAAATAAAATAATACTTTAAATCTTTTCGTTTTTTTAAGACTTTATAGTTTTGCCTGCTATTTGTATGCAGGAGAAAAATTTTCAGCAATTTTTAACAACATACAATCTTTTAAAAATCTGGACACAAATAGTAGTGTTTAATTTAGTTTCATACTTCCTCTAGTTGACCTGAAATGGAAAACTTGATACCATTCGCAGAAAAATCTGCTTACTTTCTTTGATAGGTTGGATACACTTACGCTATTTTGATTTGGTTAAATTTTAAGAGCAGAAGTAGCCCCGAAAGTTTGAACATAATACCCTCAGTCGTTCTTGGGATACTGCTGGGATGCCGTATTGGGAATTAGCATTAACACAGTGCATTTTGATTTAATCTTAAGGCAACATTTAGTTTTTAAACATAATGGGCAAATGGGAGGTTGGGCGTGGGAGGATGGGAGTGGAAGGGGGATTAGTTGCCCTCCAATCACTTTCGACTATTAAAAAGGGTATCATCCCTTTCTATTTTCAATCGAATGAGCCCTTTTCGAAGTTCCCACGACAACTCCTTCGATACGAAGTGCCCTGGTCTAAACAACAACAACAACAAAAAATAATACATTATACCCACATCGATCTTTACAATAAAAAAATGTCAAGCCTTCCAATCACTTTTGACTATAAAAAAGGGCACTAGACCTTTCGATTCTAATCGAATGAGCCCTTTTTGAAACAACAACGCTTTGTATAAACACCTTATATGCCCCCAGGGCATAAATTATAACCCGTACCCTAAAGTCTGTTAGGCTGGTTGTCATCCTCTAAGACCTAATTTCCAGACATTTCAATTACCTTAAACAAAATGGCTATCTCAAAATTTGGATTGGATGTGTTTGGGGAAATGGTGGGCGTGAGAGGGGCGGTAGTCGCTCTCCAATCACTTTGAACTATTAAAAATGGCCCTAGCCGTTTCAATTTCCAATCATATGAGCCCTTTTGCAGTTTCTACGACAAAACTTTCAATAAATATCTTAAATGCCCCCAGGGTAAGACTTACGACCCTTGCCCTGGGTGTTGGGGCTGGGGATGTCATTCTCAAAGACCCAATTTCCAGAACTTTCTACTACGTTGAAAAAATGGCTATCTGAAAATTTTGATTGGATGCGTTTGGAGGAACTATTAAAAAAGGCACTAGCCCTTTGAATTTCCAATCGAATGAGCCTTTTTTGAAATTTCTACGACAACACCTTCTATAAAAAAGCTTATATGCCCCCAGGGCATAACTTACAACTTTTGCCCTGAGGGCTCTGGGGGACTGTCCTCCTCAAAAACATAATTTCTATCTGGAAATCAACTACGCTGAACAAATTCTGAAAATTTTGATTGGATGTGTTTCGGGAAATGGTGGGCGTGAAAGGGGTGTTAGTCGCCTTCCAATCTCTTTCGACTCTTAAAATGGGAACAAGCCACTCCAATTTCTAATTGAATGAGCCCTTTTCGAAATTTCTACGACAACTTCTTCGATACGAAGTGCCCTGCTCTAAAGGAAAAAATTAATGAATAATTCATTGTGCCAACATCGTTGTTATATGCCCCCAGGGCATAAATTAAAACCCTTGTCCTGAGGGTTGTGAGGGAGTGTCCTCCTCAAAAACATATTTTCTATCTGGAAATCAACTACGCTGAACAAAATGACTATCTCAAAATTTTGATTGGATATGTTTGGGGGAATGATGGGCGTGGGGGGAGGCTAGTTACCCTCCAATAACTTTCTACTATTAAAAAGGGCACTAGCCCCTCCAATTTCCAATCGAATGAGCTCTTTTCGAAGCTTCTACGACAACTCTTTCGACACGAAGTGCCCTGGTATGGAAAACAAAAAAGAAAAAAAAGAAAAAAAATAATAAATTGTGCCAACATCGTTCTTTACTTAGGCGTTCTTCCTATGATTTTTACAACAACTTTCTCTATACACCTTATATACCCCCAGAGCATAACTTACAACCCTTGCACTGATGGCTCTGAGGGGGCTATCATCCTAAAAGACCAAATTTTCAGAACTTTCAACTACGTTGAACAAAATGGATATCTCAACATGTTGATTGGATGTGTTTGAGAAAATGATGGGCGTGAGAGGGACTTTAGTCACTATCCAATCACTTTCAACTATTGGAAAAGGCACGAGCCACGCTTTCAATAAAAACAACGCTACGACAACGTACGACAACGCTTTCAATAAAAACCTTTATATGCCGCCAGGGCATAACTTACAACCCTTGTCCTGAGGGCTGTGGGGGGAGGGCTTTTCATACTTAAAGACCCATTTCCAAAACTTTCAACTATGTTGAATAAAAAGGCTATCTAAAAATTCTTTAACGAGAAATGGCTGAAAACTATTTACAAAAAGGGATAAGGGATCCCACTATAAGTACTCTAAGACACCCTTCTGCCAATCAACCCATCTCCCCCAAAACACTTTTCAGCCATTTCTCGTTAAAAATTTTTATTTCAAGTCATCCACACGGGTTTTCCGCTAGCAACTCGGCCCAAAGTACAGCACTATAAGTACTCTAAGACACCCTTCTGCCAATCAACCCATCTCCCCCAAAACACTTTTCAGCCATTTCTTGTTAAAAATTTTTATTTAAAGTCATCCACACGGGTTTTCAGCTAGCAACTCGGCCCACAGTACAGCACTATAAGTACTCTAAGACACCCTTCTGCCATCTGCCAATCAACCCATCTCCCCCAAAACACTTTTCAGCCATTTCTCGTTAAAAATTTTATTTTCAAGTCACCCACTCGGGTTTTGCTAGGAATTCGCCTCAAAGTACAGCACTATAAATACTCTAAGACACCCTTCTGCCAATCAACCCATTTCCCCCAAAACACTTTTCAGCCATTTCTCGTTAAAAATTTTTATTTCAAGTCATCCACACGGGTTTTCCGCTAGCAACTCGGCCCACAGTACAGCACTATAAGTACTCTAGGACACCCTTCTTCCAATCAACCCATCTCCCCCAAAACACTTTTCAGCCATTTCTCGTTAAAAATTTTATTTTCAAGTCATCCACTCGGGTTTTTCGCTAGGAATTCGGCCCACAGTACAGCACTATAAGTACTCTGAGACACCCCGCTCCCATCACCCCACCACTTGTGTATTATACAGAACACATCGAAGAAGTAAAGCTATCTGTTATTAAAATTCTTTTCTTGCCATCTACATCTCTCTTAGTATCAACTTTTTAGTATAGTATAACGTTAAACTCTATTCTAAATTGACAACACTGTTCAAACAACACTTGTGTATTATACAGTACACATCGAAGAAGTAAAGCTAGGTCAAGTCATAAGACCACCCCTTTTTTTTCTCCACCTTCATACAATCCCATTCGCGAATGTTATCTAGCTCTATTTTTTCACCATTATTCAATTAATATCGTTCGTATAGTCCAATTCGCGAATCCCTTATCCCTTTTTTTAAATGTCAATCAAACAATTCTGATTGTAGCATCCAATTTTTTTGGCAAGCAAAAAGCATGTAGTTTCAAAACGTGTTTAATCACTTTGCTTGGAAAGGTACCAAGGAACATTATCGCTTTTTGCAATGCCCACGTGAAACCACACTGTATATTCTTGTAGGCGTGAATGTATGGTTGAATGTATGGTTGGTATTGTGTATATAGATACTACTCATAACTTACAACCCTTGTCCTGAGGGCTGTGGGAGGGGGGGCTCATCCTCAAAGACCCAATTTCCAAAACTTTCAACTATGTTGAATAAAATGGCTATCCAAAAATTTTGATCGGATGTGTTTGGGGAAAAGGTGGGCGTAAGAGGGGGGTTAGTTGCCCTCAAATCACTTTTAACTATTAAAAAGGGCACTAGCCCTTGGAATTTCAAATCGAATGAGCCCTTTTTTAGATTTCTACGACAAAGATTTCAGTAAAAACCTTATATGCCCCCAGGGCATAACTTATAACCCTTGCGCTTGAAGACTGTGGGGGGAGTGTCCTGCTCAAAGGTATAATTTCCTGAACTCTGAACGTCATGGGACAAATTGGCTATCTCAAAATTTTTATTGGATGTGCTTGGGGAAATGGTGGGCGTGGAAGGGGTGTTAGTTGCCCTCCAATCCCTTTCGACTATTGAAAAGGGCACTAGCTATTTCAATTTCCAATCGAATGAGCCCTTTTTGAAGTTTCTACGACAAAGGCGTTCTATAAAAACCTTATATGCCCCAAGAGCATAATTTACAACCCTTGCCCCGAGGGTTGTGGGGGAGTGTCCTCCTCAAAAACATAGTTTCTATCTGGAAATCAACAACGCTGAACAAAATGACTATCTCAAAATTTTGATTGGATGTGTTTTGGTAAATGATGGACATGGAAGGGGTGTTAGTTACCTTCCAATCACTTTAGACTATTAAAAAGGGCACGAGCCACTCCAATTTCCAACTGAATGAGCCCTTTTCAACGTTTCTACGACAACTTCTTTGATAAAAAGACACTAGCCACTCCAATTTCCAATCAAATGAGCCGTTTTCGAAGTTTCTACGACAACTCCTTCGAAACGAAGTGCCCTGGTATGGAAAACAAAAAAGAAAAAAAAAAGAAAAAAAATAATACATTGTGCCAACATCGTTCTTTACTTAGGCAGCGCGATCGCACTTCCTATTATTTTTTTACAACAACTTTCTATATAAACCTTATATGCTCCCAGGGCATAACTTACAACCCTTGCACTTAGGGCTCTGGGGGGGGGTTTCATCCTAAAAGACCTAATTTCAAGAACTTTCAACTACGTTGAACAAAATGGATGTCTCAAAATGTTGATTGGATGTGTTTGGGAAAGTGATGGGCGTGAGAGGGACGTTAGTCACTATCCAATCAATTCCAACTATTGAAAAAGGCACCAGCCACGCTTTCAATAAAAACAACGCTACGACAACGTACGACAACGCTTTCAATAAAAACCTTTATATGCCGCCAGGGCATAACTTACAACCCTTGTCCTGAGGGCTGTGGGGGGAGGGCTTTTCATACTTAAAGACCCATTTCCAAAACTTTCAACTATGTTGAATAAAAAGGCTATCTAAAAATTCTTTAACGAGAAATGGCTGAAAACTATTTACAAAAAGGGATAAGGGATCCCACTATAAGTACTCTAAGACACCCTTCTGCCAATCAACCCATCTCCCCCAAAACACTTTTCAGCCATTTCTCGTTAAAA
>JAQQPU010026115.1:0-11681 GCA_029168905.1 Artemia sp. Kazakhstan ARC1039 | reverse complement strand
ATTATTTGAAAAAAAAACTACGTTTTCTAAAGAGTTAAAGAGGCTGCGAAAGCGAGGGGTTTGGGGGTGGCAGCCCCCCAACTGTACCTTCTAATCCCTATACGTTTTAAGGTTCGAACTTTTGACAGCCTCTTTAACTCTTTAGAAAACGTAGTTTTTTTTTCAAATAATCACTATGATGGGCCAGGAAAGGAAGCGGGGTGTGGAATATATACATGGGATCTTAGTAGCCAACTAGTTAGCTAATTTTGCATATGTAGGCTATTAGAAACTGTATTGATAGCTGACTAGTTGGCTATTTTAAACTAAAGTTTATGTATACATTGGACATTAATAGCCAACTAGTTAGCTATTTTTATATTGTGTATAGAACTCTAATATTAGCTGACTAGTTGGATAATTAAGGCTTCAATGTATATATATGTGAGATCTAATAGCCAACCAGTTGGCTAAATTAAAGATTGTATATATATACACGGTCATTCTTATTAGCCGCCTAGTTGGCTAGACCTTTTTTTCTATATGTAATGCTTGGCTTAGGTTTTTTTCTTTATATATAGACTGTACTATTTTCAATTAGCCATCTGGTGGTATCCCTTTGTATAATGAGCCAACTGTTCATAAAAAAAAAACAAATAAAAAGCAAAGGCAAGCCCATAAATCCTATCTATGTGGAAAAGGGAGTATATAAGACAGTAGGCTACCTGGCTGTCCAATTTCAACAGCTATTTGATTCCATCGGTCTTTTTTAAATTTTGCATTTTTATAACTATTATTGCTTGTATCATACAGACAAGGATGGTTTTGGACAAAAGCAATCAAGTCCATATATGCTTCTACTTTCACATTAACTCTTTCAGGGCTTTGATCTGTCATTTTTATAATCTTCTCATTCCTCTTTAAGGTAAAATAGGTTTTTCCCTTTAAAATCAGAAATCCTATCACCCTCATAGGGTCGAGTTGAAAAAATTTCAACTCAAAAATCCTATCGGCCTATGAGGAAAACCTCATAGGAATCCTATCACCCTCAAAGGATTTTGATAAAATCCTACGCGTCTGATCGAACCTTTAGTATATAGAAGTGTTGTTATTATGCACTAGTACCGCAATTTGTTACCTACAGAAACCAAGCTAATGTCTCTATAATTATCCCACTTACTCTTGTCGCCTTTCTTACAAGGGGCTTTAATTAAGGTTTTCCTAAAATCGCTAGGAATAGTTGAATTTTTGATTAAAATCAACTTTCTGGAAGTGATGAAAAACATGAACAGCCATGGCTAGTTAAGCCTACAGCCTAGCCAAGACAGATAGTCTCTCAACAATTCTTCTGATTTTTTTTTATTTAGGAAACCTAAACAGCTATAAGAGTAAATCAATAAGCATTAAAGCAAAGCATTACAAGCAACACAATGCATAAGCAAGCAGGTAACAATCAGATAGCGAGCAGGTAATAAACAGCGGTGGATGTTTAAGTAAGTCCTAATATTGCATCTTCCTTCTTCACAAGTTGAGCTCATAGTTGCGGGACTTTTGAGGGATCTTTCGATCACGAGTAGGTCTGCGATGAATTTCAACAGGGGATTCTGTTACAAGCACCTGGGGCACCTGGTGGATGCTTGGTTAGCAGGATTGCCACGCAGTGAAAAAAATCACTAGATTCTTGGGGAAAAAAAATCACTAAATTAACACATAAATCCTTAGATTATTGAATAGAAATACCTAGAATTATAATACTCTTTATCATTGTAATTAATAAGTGTTTTGTTTCTTTATAGTGTTCTATACAGGCGCCCCTATAGGAAGGGAATAGAATTACCCGTCTAGATGCGGAAAAATGCGTTTAGATTTTGCTTTTTCTCAAGCGAAAATTATCCTTGAAATTTTGAAAAATGCCTTTCTGCATCTTTATGCATAAATAAAACAAAATCCTTACTTCTCCCTAATTTTTCTGGAATTGGTACCATTGGCTTAAACCCCGATCACTGAAAATTGGTTATCTGTTGTCTAATCAAAATATTTGCGTTTACTTTTTGATTTGTTTTTCCTTGTCAATTCAAAACCTTACTTTTCTCACCAAAAAATATAGAAACTATTGTTTTTTACTCTAGTTTAGCTGGTATAATTTTGGGACACCAGCGATAATCTTAAAAATGGCTTCTTTTTTTATTTTCATGGAATAAATTTATCCCACCATTCAAAAATTTCGATAAGCATCGGCCTTATTGATTATTCAATAAAAAAAAAGTATTATATGGAACGCACCCGAGAAGTAAAGTTATGTTAATCTTAATGAAATATGCCAAAATATGAGGAAAATTTATTACTTTAGTTTATATAATATGGGCTATATATTTGCACATTAGGGGGACGTGGGGGTAAAGTAACCTAACTTTACCTAATCTTACCCCCACCCACCTAATATGCAAATATATAGCCCAAAATATACAAGTCCAATGCATTTTGTCACCCGTTATTTGTCTTTGCGGCTATAAAAATTGGTTTTCATAGATTGTACATTGTCTTTATTATCCTTAGCAAATTATCCTGAAAATACTTTCATCCCCAGACCTATCCTCAGGGCCAGCGTGGGTCATGTTAAAGCAAAATTTATAGTTTTGGAACCTTTCAACTATGCTAAACAAATGGCTATCTCAAACTTATGATCGAACAAGTTTTGGGGAAAAAAGGGAGGTGGGAAGGGGGCTAGTAGCCGTCCGATATTTTTGTTCAAATGAAAGGAACACCAGAAATTTTAATTTCCGTTCAAATGCGACTCCGATGTTCTAAAACCGTTGGTTCGATACAATCGCGCCTGGGAAAAAACACATTAACACCCATCCGTGATTTATATTTTGGTAAATAATACAAAATTCAATACTTTTGCAGATAGGGGCTTGAAACCTTTACAGTAGGGTTCATTGATACGCCGAATCTATTTCTTTGATTTTAACAAAAAATTCATTGACTTCTAATGAGTGATTCCTCCCTCTTTCAGGCACATTTTCGCAGTTTCTTAGCCCTTTATGGGTAAAACTAAGCTTTATGAATCTTATATATTTGTAATCAACATAACAAGCCGATGATATATCGATAGATATCATAATACCATTTCTACAGTTTCAATTACTATTGTCGCTCTATTTTTACAGTTCGTTACCACAAACTTTTGATATTTTAACACATAAATCCAAAAACTTAAAGAATAGGACGTTAACTTACGCTTATGAGATGCTTCAATTACAAATAAAAGAATTTTTGGAATTATTGAAGTTTCGATTAAATATTAGAAGTAAAGATTAAAAACATTTGACAATTCCCAGAGTAGATACTACCCCCCCCCCCCCCCTTAATCCTAACCGACTTCAATAATCAAACTACAATCGATTAAATATGAGTTATATTACAAATCCTATTATAAAAAGTACTAGGTCCTATTTTCTTTTTCAATTATTTCTTTTTTCATTCAGAAAATTATATTTAGTCTATATCTACCTTCTTATTTTTCAGTGACTCCATTTCTATTCTATTTGCAGTTGTAGAGGGTGTATTCATATCCCCCGTTCACTCCACTTTCAAAGGTTTTAACAGCAAGAAAGTCTAATTTAGATCTAATAGATTACAGAGAAAAAAAAAAGAGAATATGAAGACAAAAATTCGACTTGAGCAAATGTTGTGAAATAGAAAGTATAGAACATAGAAAGTTATAGAAAGTTTTGTAATTTTGCGATTAATTAGGTTCACCTATTAGCTTGGTGATAACGCTCTTAGGTGGGGAATCTCATATAAATCTCTATATTGAGATATGGCTGGAAATCAGAAGTTTCAAAGGCGGTATATTTGCATAAATGCTAATCTGGAACATATTAGGAACTGTAGTGAATCACTATTTTGCGTTTTTTTATTAATTAGCTTCTTGTATCATTTATTCGATTGAATCATGAATCTACACGCTAGATTTTGAAAAAACCACTAGATTTAGAAAAAAATCACTAGTTTTAGAACAAAACTCACTACAAATCACTAGCTAGAAGAAAATCACTAGGCAACATAAAAAATCACTAAAAATAGTATTAAATCACTAGGGGTGGCAACCCTGTTCGTAGGAGTTCGGTGTTTGTCAGCTCTAAAGGGCTAGGCACACGTAGCTGATTCCGAGAACCGATTTTAGCAGGGCTGTATTCCACGTCAAGTGATTTTAATTATTGATGCTAAGAGGCGGGGTTTAGAGATGTTTTTCGGTGATTAATCATCATTAATTACGTTCTAGACAAGGAATGTACTAGGGCTTTAGAGCTTTAGGCATGTAATTAATCGTATTTAATGATTATCGTAAATTAATCGTAATTAATGATGATTAATCGCCGAAAAACGTCACTAAGCCCCGCCTCTTAGTATCATTAATTATAATCACCCGACGTGCAATACACCCTTGCTGAAATCGGTTCCCGAAATCAGCTACGTGTGCCTAGCCCTTAAGGTAGAGGTTATGTTTGTGAGATCGACCCCGCTGACTCGCGACTTTTAGGCGGATCAGCCATTTTCTGAATTTCAGAATTAGGGTAGAAATGTTGAACAAGTCCTTTCAAAATTCCGGAATCAGGCTTGTAGCGTGGGACGATATCTTTAATGTTTCTTCGGTACGTATTCCCAGCTTCTCTCGCGATTTGATATGATCTGGGGATATTAGCTGCTGACAGAACTTTTCCTGGTTCCCATTCTTTCTCAGGAACGACCTTGATCCAAACGGCTTGCTGAGGCTGCAAGCTTTGCCTAGCCTTCGATCCAATGTAAAAAAAAAAAAATGTACATACTGATGGCGCATTTTTTCATGGGATAACCCCCACGGGCTGTAGGGGGTCATGTTACCCCCAAGCGCATAGCTATTGGATCTTTCAACTATGCTGAACAAAACGACTATCTCAAAATTTTGGTCGGATAACTTTGGGTAAATAATTGACATGGGAGGGGCCTCTCCAACGGCTATATTTTCTAGCAGCTAGCCTCCCGAGGGGGGCCAGTTGCTCTCCAATCTTTTTCGTCACTTAAAAATGGCGCTAGAGCTTTTAATTTCTATTCGAATTCACCCTCTGCCGATCTTCCAAGACCATTATTTCAGTACGATCACCCCTGAGAAAATAAATAAATAAATAAAAATAAACATACATCCGTGATCTTTCATCTGGCAAAAAAACACAAAAATTCTACATTTTTGTATATAGTGCTTGAAACTTTTACAGTAGGGTTCTCTGATATGCTGAATCTTATGGTATAATTTTCATCAAGATTCCTTGACTTTTAAGGGGTATTTCTCCACTTTTTCCAAAATTGTGCAAATTTTCTCGGGCTCTTAACTTTTGATAGATAACACCAAACTTGATAAATCTCATATTTTTGGAATTAGCATAATAGGATGATTCTTTTGGTGTGTCTATTGATATCATAATTACGTTTTTTAGATTTTTAGTTACTATTGAGCCCAGTCGCTCCCTATTGCCATTTCGTTAGCACGAAAGTAATATATGTCGTCTGGATTAAGCATAACCTATACGCCTTTCATAGAAAGTAATCCTTGTGGACATTAACCGCATTTTTTTCACGGGAAAATCTTGTCAGACAATTTGATCTCTGCTGATAATTTCCTCTGGACAATTCTGCCGTAACGTTCTCTTCGTACGTTAAATTGTGCGTCCGAAGAGGAAGGAAGAGTTTTCTCCTCACTGAAAATTCCCAAAAGTTTTCTCCTCACTGAAAATTCCCCTGCAAAAAAATGTCCATACGATTCGCAATAACGAATACTATCTGTAAGCGATGGACAAATTATAAAACTTAAAAAGGCACTTAAACTTCTAAAATGGGAATTTCTTATTGTTTTGTACTTAGGGAGGGAGGGAGATACCTCAAAGAGTGCATTTTAATGCCAAAATACCCCAGCTCTCATTGAGCCCTCAGATAAATACATAATTACTTTTAAGGGAGAGACGAGGGGAGGTCACATAGTGAAGAATCGGGAATAATCTTATAAAACGAAATTGCGAAAATTGAAGACTTGCAGTTGTTACGTATCTTATATGTATTTTCTGTTTGCGAATAATTACAACTTTTATTTATGAAGTGTGTCAACATTTATTTTAGTTATATCAATTATGAAAAGACATTATCTTTTTTATTAGAATATAAGCAGGTTGATTCATTTCAGTTTTACTGAAAGAATATCTTTCTTTCTGTTCAAAATTGCCCTTGTTTTACCTGTGGTTGCCATAGTTGAAGTTGAGTCAAAAAGAACAGTCTGCTTGACCCATGGATTCAGGGATACAGGTTTTAAACTGATCAGGAACAAAACTCACCCTTCCTATTATTCTTTTCTTTCTTGTTCTTGGGGGCGGGGGTCGAGTTATCACAGCAGATTAAAATAAATGGTAAAGAAAAGATGTACTTGCTTATTTGAGATTAAGTTTGGTACATATTACATTTTCTTGGTTATGACTAGAGCCCAACCGATATATCGACTGGCTTAAATTATCGGGCCGACATGGGAGTCAGTGTCATTATTGGATATTGGAAAAATATATCGGACATCGGTAAATTTTTTTTTACGTACTCATCCAGAAGATGGCATCAGATTTTCTTAAGCAATTTTTGGTTATCCAGTCCTTGGGAGCGGAACCATCATCTAAGTCTAACCATAGTGGACAGAGCAGCAGAGGTGAGTCAAATGAAGTCGAAGTATGTTTGTTGTCAATACACACCTGATGCACCAATGTTTGAAAAGTATGGTGTGTTTGAGAACGTACCAATTTTACCAAAAAAAACACAACTAAAAAGAATACAATAAACCATACATTTCTATATAATGAATGTTCACTTGCGTGGGTGAAAGACCCAATATTCAGTAGATTAAAACCATTATATCCAGTCAGGGGATTGTCATAAGATGGGGAGGGGGGAAGTTCCAAGGTGTCAGCGTCGTTTGTCACCTTTGGAAATTTACCTAGTTATCTTGGAAATTTAACTTATACGTGTCCGCAATTCCCGGCATACTGGCTGATTTTGTTGACACCTCATTTAAATACCTCATCCAAACTTAAAATCCTAGCTGCACCCCTGTATTTAGTGTGCCTAGCATGGATCATGGTTGCAGCAGTAGCTGCAACTTGGTAAAGAGCGAACCACAGCTCATACTAGTCAAAAGTTAAAAAACGCGTTTAGAAAAAAAAATTGCCCAGTGAAAAACTGCCATCTGACACTGATTCAGGAATGGTAACCATTATTTCAGTTCATCTTAAAAGTAAAAGTTTATTGCGAAAAGAAATTTATGGTGATTTCGGAATAAAACCTGAAACCCCTTGAAAGTGGCGTCAGATGAAAATGAAAAGCGTACCATTGGAATCAGCATGGTCAAAAACCTTGTACAGGGAAATTTCAGTCCTCCACCTGGAGCAACATGAAAAATCGCCCTTTTGCATGGGTAGCACATATCTGTCTCGTTTTTTTTCTTTTTTTTTCACGGCTAGCGGATTACCAGAATATCAGAGATGTTTAATGCCTCATTCAAAAGCTGTTTATCATGTCTACGTGATGTTCATAAATTCCGCCATCTGCAGTAAACGATTCATTTATTCAAGAAAAAAAAATATTTAGGGCTCAGTTGCTTTTTGACTTTCGGCTTCTGTGAATATTTTTTGGATTCAACAGAATCAACAAATTTCTATTTTTTTTTTATTTATGGAGCTTGATTTTCTAACTTACTTTTAGATTTTCATCTCCATTTTTAGTCCTTTCAAGTTGGCATTGTTTTTAATTTATCACGGTTTTATTTTCTATTTTTCTCCTTTTTCTGTGCCGAGGACACCAGCTAAATACTTTGCAGAGGCAAATATTTTTCGGTATTTTCGCATTATATGGGCCTTTCAAAAAGTCAAGTTTGGTTAATGCTAATGAAATAAAATAGGATGACTATATAATAGTTTAGAAACAAATTTAGGCTATATATTTGCTCATTAGGGGGGAGGGGAGGGCAAAGCATTGCATATATTAAATACGTAACCTAACCTAACCTAGGTACCTTTTCCCCCATCTAAACTCCAAAAAACCACAGTTTAATATCGTATACGCAATTAAAACCACGCTAGACAAAGTATTTCTCTCGGCGGTGTCTTGAATCATCTTGTAAAAACGGGTTTTTCAAATCGTCTTTGCCGTTTGACTGTTGCATCTAGCATCTCTTATATGACTTCTTTAGAGAGGCCCATATAATGCGAAAGTGCCCATTTTTCCTCTGTATTCCATGGGTCTTAGACTCAGTTTCTTAAATTTCCTTATTATTTTGAGATAATTTCAATAAATTAGCTGCGTCTCACAACAGCTAATTTGTTGTTTGCATAAGTAAATATCTCCTCTGTATTTTACGGGTCTTACTTTCTTAAATTTTCTTACTATTCTTCTCCATTTTAATATAGTATTAATAAATAGCTGCGTCTTACGGACATTATAATGATTAAACTTACCAATCACTTTCTTTCACATCTAAATATTAAATTATATTCTCAATAGAAATTTCTTTTTCAGGCCTGGTGCTCAGTTGCTACCTTCTTGACAGATCCTGTGGCGTAACCTGAACTTCTGTCATTAGAACGATTACTAGCTTAATTTATTCTATGTTTTATACTGTGAATCGCACAAATAGATATAATACATTTTAATTCTGTCACCAGTGTCTTGAATGGCATCATTTACCCTGCGAGCAGCATTTTTGTAGGTGGATCATTTTTGAACCGGCGACTATGACTGGGCAAGTCAATATAACTGGACAGCCTTCGAATATTAGCACAGCTATGATTGGCTGTCCAAACAGCCCTGTTACTGACAGGGTCAAGGCAGGGCTATCCAATTATATTGTAAATATTCAATCTTTTAATCAAGCCAAGGCTTAACATTTTAAGCCCTGTCTTAAGTTGGCGTAACAAGTCCCATAAGGAGTCTACAGCTTAAGAAGCTTAAACACGAAATGCAAAGAGCAGGTTTTGCCCTTTCTTAGTTCCCGTATTTGACGATTAGATAAATCGTAAGTCAAATATTTGTAAATTAAAAAAAAAAGATTTTATTTTAAGAGGTGAAAGTTGGGAGAGGGCTATAGCTTTAAAATATAATTCAGATTTGGAGGGATGAAAAGGTGTACAACGAATTCACTTCGCTACAGGGCTTCAGTGTTTCAAATATGCATTTGTTATCTCATATTCTAAAACAATGGCCATTGCAAACCTAAAACTGGTTATTGCTCCAATACTAAGGTGAACAAGAAAAAAAAAAAAAAAAAAATGTTTTTAGTATTTTTGGATAATTCCCAAGTATGGCGAAGTCTAAGACAATTTCTTAATATGGGATTTCATCTCCCGTGGTCTATTTAGTAAATAGGCCTATTTCATTCCCTTATTCAGTATATGCAAATACATTTACATAACCAGGTGCGTAGTTTACAATAAATACCAACTTGTCGTATCCAGCCACGTGTCAACTGAAACATTTAATTAATTTATTAATCTTTTAATCCACGTTACATACAAAAAAAGAAACTTATGGAGTAAAACAATGAAAAAAAACAGTATACACAAAAAAAAATGTATAAGAACGGAATTAGCTAGGATAATTAAGGATAATTGGGAGAAAATCGAAAAAAGAAACTGAATCTGACAGCTCCATGCAGTACGGCCAACCTTGCTGTTACATCGGGCACTCCGAACTCACGAATTATTTTACTATTACTATGCCAAGGGGACGGGGGAGATAAAGTGAAGATTTACAATATTTAAAATAAAAAGAACAGGGTAGGTTAGCATATTTCTTCTTCAAAAACGGGGAAAACCAGAAAGGTAGAGGACATTTCTAACAGAAAGGTTTGATCATAGTCAACGAAGTGACGATCTAGTACCGGAATCTGAAACTTTTACTGCCCTTTTTACGGGCCAAAAACATTTCTAAAAATGATTGAAAATTGATAAATAACTGTGAAAGATATATTAGACACTGAATATTTACAACACAGAGCCATGATTAAAACCATAAACATTTTTTTGGTCTCTATAAGCAGTTTAGCTGCTTTCTTCAGGAGCGTCTGACTGAATCGGCATCTCTTCTCCATCTCCAATGGTAAAAATAACACCATTATTTAACCCCTTCTCTAGATCTTGGGTATCGTCCAACGGCTCAGACTTCAAAAATAGCTCCTCGTAATTTCGAGGCTTAGAGTAGATTCTTGGACTTTTGCGGTGGTATACTGTCGAATGGAGATGCTCACCTTTGATAGAAACAATACGGTCTTGGATATCGGTAGCTATGCGAGCAAAACATCCTTGATATACACAGTACCAGTATTTACCTCCATTATATTTAGATTTGACACGGTAACGCATTCCTTCATATTCTAAGCAGGTTAATTTTCCTTCGCGAAGTATAGTTGCGGGTATCGGCTCATCAAGGCGTTGTCTGTGTCCTAATTAAAAGGAAATACATTAACGGAGCGAAAAGAATCTATTTAATAGAAAAAATAGTTGCGACATAATCTATCGGTAATCTATATAATCAGTTGCTATATTATCTATAAGTAAATAAATTATTAATTATGGCTTCTCGAGGTATGAATATATTAGTACATTTGATGAAATTGTTTGTTATTAGGTCGGTGATGTCGATTAAGCATTGTGTTGTAAACTGGATGTTAGTTTTGTTGTTTTAGTGTATTTTTGCCACTCTCGGACAAGGTTTTAAGTTCTTGGGAGGAGATGGAGCGTTAAACTGAACTTGTTGTTTGTTTTTCTCTCTCAGAACACATTCGTAGCTTACAAAGGGGAAAAAACATTAAAAAAAAAAAAATCAAAGCGAAATAATATTAGAGATATTATTATTTTTTATAAGATAATAATTTTTTTTTTATAAGATAATATTTTTTATAAGAGACTATTTATAAGAGCCGAACTGACAGCGATTCATGGGCTTCGATTTCATCTTTTCTGACACGAAACAGTTTCGGCGATAGATACTAATCTTGTTTCGTACCTACTACTTTTGTTAATTGCTGGAAAAGATACAATACTGAATTCTACCACCCGATAATAACACAAAGCGAGTTTAACGACAAAGGAAGTGGAACAGCCTCCAAAAGTTTTCGAACTAGCCGTAATAATTATATCGAAACAAACTTTAATTTTCGTTGCACCATGTCTGAAAACGATATTTTGACCTTTTTCTTGCTAAGCGGTAGAAAAGTGTATGTCTGGCCTGAAACAGTCCTGGAAGTACACAAAGGGGCATTTAATTTTCATTTTATATTTTTTCAAACGAAAACTTAAATAAAAAAAAAATTAAATAGGAATTTAAATAAAATAGTTTTTAAACTTGTGAATGGATTTTGGTTAGCCAGGTCTTACATATTCACATTACCTTTCTCTTTGATTTTTTTAGTCTCAAGGAAGAAGTGGAAAATGGACATATATTTATCTTCTAGTGGTTATTATCAGAAACAAATAGTTAAGTTTTTATACTTCGTTTTCCTTCGTATTTCACAACAGTAAATGTACGAAAGAGGGCTTCTGCACCATCAGACAAGTACCAGCTTCCAGGAGATAGTCTGGATATGTCTTTTTATGTATATTTTTTTTCACACACAGATATATATATATATATATATA
>JAQQPU010026114.1:0-11682 GCA_029168905.1 Artemia sp. Kazakhstan ARC1039 | reverse complement strand
AATCATTAGTCTTACAAACACATTTACTAATAACCCTAACAGGCTCGTTTTCGCCATAATTGAAAAACATTGCTTTTCCTTCGCTGTTGATAGGTATGCTTGTATATATATTTTTATTGCTGCTACATAAACTGCAATTGCTCCTTCCAAAATTAATATACGAATTTTCTAAGAAGTACGCCTCCGTATATTCACTGTGTTGTCGAACATTTTCCATTGCATCTATAAACTGTTCCGCAGTTGCCAATCCATACCTTGGAAGCTTTTCGTTAAACTGACAACATTTCTTTTGGATATTGCTATGAAGCTTTGCCAAAGCATTTCTAGCCGACTTTTCAACAGCATCCGCTCTTTCAAAGAGAATTTTAATCTGTAATTTCGAATACTTTTCGTGATCCCGATAAAACATGCGTAAAATGTTTCTCAATTTACAAAGATCAGCCTGCATTTTTGCCATCTTCTTGTATTTCTGAATGTAATTTTTCCCTTTGTCCTTATGCGTTCTTCGGTACAACCTCGCAGAGAATTTAATTTTTTCATTATAGCTTTTGTCACCCCAGTATCTACCCATTATTCTGGTAGCAACTTTTTTCTTATGTTTGTTTTGGTAATCTATATCGTTATCATACCTTTCCTTGCTCTTTTGTTTCGCTGTCTCAATTTTCCCTTCTCGATACCCCTGATCCGTAAGATACCTCTGTTTTGCTGTGTCATATTTCATTTTCTTAAATCCTGGATCACAAGACATCTTAGTAGCAATCCTTACGCGTGCTCGAGCTTTATTGCGTTTGGTGGCATTTTTATCTCTTTTAAATAAACTTTTCTGATATTTCAGGATGTTAGCTTTATTTTTTGTGTAGTAAAGTTTTCTATTAGTAGAAATTTGGATTGTTCTATTTTGATATTGTTTTTAGTTATTCTTTCTTTTTTTCCACTCGCGTGAGATCATATTTTTTCAAGGTTTAAAATTATTAAGCACACAAAATCCCGTGTCGAGTATCTAAAACCTAGCATAAAACAAAACTAATTTTAAAATTTTCAGGTATTTATCTTGTTTGAATTACAAAATTAGTATTATTGGTTAGACACCATAAATATTTTTGCAGTTTACATAATAAGTTTAGTGATTCTGGACTGAAAACTAAAATAATTGCAATTATGAGACAATAATATGGAGATATGTACTTTACGGGTTACAAACCAAAAAAAGCTTGGTTCCAGGATACAATAATAAATTTGAACTGAGATGAAAAAAAAATTTCTTCCAGGAGACAAAAAGCAAAACTAATTTTAGAATTTTCATGTATTTTTGTTGTTTAAATTAAAAAATTACTATTACTGATTAGGTATCATAAATATTTTTGCAGTTTACATAATAATTTTAGCGATTAAGCCAAAAAAGAAAATTTTGGTTCCAGGAGTTTCGGTTACTATTGAGACAAGTAGCTATTATTACTATAGAGTTCATTACATGGACTGTTTTATTGCTTCAAAATTCAAATATCTTTGAAAAGACTGCAGCATGAAAATACATCAAAAATGCAATTTTTTTGGCAAAATTGATTCTACTTTAAAAAGTATTTTATTTTTAAATACAAAAGTGACTAGATGTTGCAATTTCCTTTAAAATGAGCTATTATACAGCTCTCTATGATTTTCCAGTGCCCAGCTAGCTGAGCAGAAAGAAAAAGCGGAAAGAAAAAAATATCCCGTTTGTGGAGAATAACGTGGTAAAAGTCAATTTTCTTGATTTTCAAGCCAATATATTTTCTTTGTTATTCAAGCCAAAGGGCGGTAAGTTTCCTTTATAGAGGATTCGGACAAGGCGGTTCTAATGGTGTACTTTTTGTTTTGATCTGACTCTTTTTTTAGGAGTTGGGGGGTTTTATATTTCTTGACATTGGAGGTGATCGTCTCTTACTAGGTTGCTAGCTACCGCTGCAACCCGGAAAAACCCGGGTAAAAACCCTGATTACAAACAGGAAAAAGCCTACGGCTTTTTCTTCTTTGGAGTAGTAAGAGACGACTCTCAAAGAATCGGGCAGCTAACTAAGTACAATGTATGTAATGGTTTGTTCTTCAAATGATCGTCTTTTAATATAAGTAGTATAGGCAAGAGGTCATTCTTTATTATAATAATGAAAATGTCTTGACTTTAAATATAAATTAATTTTTTTCAAAATGAGCCATTGAACAACTCTCTACGATGTTCCAGTGCCAAGCTATCTGTGGAATTACTAACCCTAGCTATAATTAAGTGGCGTATAAAATTTAGTATAGGCAAGAGGTCGTTCTTTATTATACTATTGGTTACAGTTCCTTTCTTATTGTAAATTACTGTGGTCCAGAGTTAGTTCTTTACTGTAAACTATGGCCTAAAGTTAGTTCTTTACCTTATCGCAACAATTTATTTTACAATAATAGTTATTTTTACTAATTACAGAAGGTTTCAATATACAGCAATTTTCATTAAAATGAGCCATTAGACAGCTCTTTATTATGACCCCGAACTGTTTGATGTAATAATTAGTTACTAAGGGTTAAAGTTCGTCCCTTATTGTAATGATCGTCTCTTACTAGGTTGCTAGCTACCGCTACAACCCGGATATACATTACAAACCTATACTATAATTAAGTGGCCTATAAAATTTAGTATAGACAAGAGGTCGTTCTTTATTATCTTCGGAGGTGTGGGTTCAAATCTTACCGCTGGTATAATGTTTGAAATACTGCAGTGTGAAAAGACATCAAAAATGCAGTTTTGGGCGGAAAAATTTATTTTCTTTTAGAAAGAATCTATTTTAGTTAATTAATTTAATTAATTTAGATTTTTAACTTAATTAATTTCCTTTAAAATGAGCTATTGAGCAACTCTCTATGATGTTCCAGTGCCAAGCTATCTCAGGAAAAGAAGAAAAAAAAGGAAAGAAAAAAAAATTCCATATAGGCAGAATGTTGTAGTAGCTGCCACTTTTCTTGATTTTCCAGCCAATATGTTTCACTTGCTGTTCAAGCCAAGGGACAGAAGGTTTCCTATACAGGGGTTTCGGACAAGGCGGTTCTAATGGTATACTTTTTGTTTTGATCTGACTCCTCTATTAGGACCTATGAGTTTTTATATTTCTTAACATTGGATGTGATCGTATCTTACTAGGTCGCTAGCTACTGCTGCAACCCGGATAACTACACTATAGTTAAGCTACCCATACCAGTTAGTATAGGCAAGAGTTGGATCTTTATTATATGCAGTTACCTGCCCTAATCTGACGATCGTAAGACAAGGCATTACAAATCGAATCATTGCCATTCGTTTGTCATGGTTTGTTATTCCAGTGATCGTCTTTTAATGTAAATAACGTTCTCTAATACGCTGAATCTGATGGTGTGATTTTCATTATGATGCTTTTAATTTTAATTGATGTTTTCACCTTTTCTTGAAAATAAGCTAATTTTTCTCAGGCTCTTAACTTTTGATGGATATGAGTATACTTGCTAAACTTACATATTTAAAATCAGCATAACAATCCAATTCATTTGATTCATCTATTAATATTAAAACTCCATTTTAGAGTTTCGATTACTACTGAGACAAGTCACTTTTACTGTATAGTTCGTTACCAAGAACTGTTTGATTATTTAATTTAATTTTAGTTACTATAGCCTAGAGTTCGTTCCTTATTATAACTTTTTTCAGGAGTTATGGGTTACTTTAGTTTTCTACTATGGGGCGTGATCATCTCTTACTTGGCTGCTAGCTACCGCTGCAACCTGGACATCTATATAATGATTCTATGTAACACTCAGTTAGTCGTTCTTTAATGTAACTTGATTTTCAAACCAAAATATTTTTTCTTTGTTATTCAAGCCAAAGGAAGGCAAGTTTACTATATAGAAGTTTTGGACAAGGCAGTTCTAATAGTGTACTTCTTGTTTTGATCTGAATCTTTTTTCAGGAGTTATTCGTTACTGTAGTTTTTACCATGGGGCATGATAGTCTCTCAGGTTGCTAGCTACCGTTGCAACCCGGAAATCTATATAATGATTCTATATAACACTCAATTAGTCGTTCTTTAATGTAATCTCTTCTTTGTTTGATGTGAAATTAAAAACAGGAAAAAGCCTATGGCTTTTTCTTAATTGGAATAGTAAGAGACAACCTGGCTACAAACTATGATTATGACATCATTGATTAATCTTTAACATGAAATGTTCTTTAATGTAATGGTTTGTTCTTTTCTAGGTTTTGGCTATCTCTAAAGCCATGATAGTAATGGAAGTCACATATTCTTTATTGTAATTTTTAACCGCATTAATTTCCTTTAAAATGAGCCATTGAACAACTCTCTACAATGTTCCAGTGCCAAGCTATCTGTTGAATTACAAACCTATACTATAATTAAGTGGCGTATAAAATTTAGTATAGGCAAGAAGTCGTTCTTTATTATAAATAATTTTCAAGCCAATATAATTTCTTCGTTATTCAAGCCAAAGGACGGGAAGTTTTTTATATAGAAGTTTTGGTAAAGGTGGTTCTAAAAGTGTACTTTTTGTTTTGATCTGAATCTTTTTTCAGGAGTTATTGGTTACATTAGTTTCTAATATGGGGCTTGATCGTCTCTTACTAGTTTGCTAGCTACCGTTGCAACCCAGATGATGGTGCTAGCTACCGCTGCAACCTGGACTTTACTAACCTATACTACAGTTAAGTGGCCTATAAAGTTTAATATAGGCAAGAGGTCGTTCTATATTATATTCCTTTAAATAGTAAGAGACAAAACTCAAACAATCAAGTAGCTAACTAAGTCCAATGTATGGAATGGTTTGTTATTTCAGAGATCGTCTTTTAATGTCATTACCAAACTATACTACAATTGAGTGGCGTATAAAATTTTGTATAGGCGAGAGGTCATTCTTTATTATAAATTCCAGTGCAAAGCTATCTCTGGAAAAGAAGAAAAAAAGAAAAAAATATCCCGTTTGTCGAGAATAACGTGGTTAAAATCAATTTTCTTGATTTTCAAGCCAATATATTTCCCTTGCTGTTCAAGCCAAAGGGCGGAAAGTTTTCTTTCAAGAGATTTCGGACAATGCGGTTCTAATGCTGTACTTTATGTTTTGATCTGACTCCTTTTTTAGGAACTATGGGTTTTTATATTTCTTAACATTGGACGTGATCGTCTCTTACTAGGTTGCTAGCTAGGTTGCTAGGTTGCTAGCAGTATGGAAAGACATCAAAAATACAGTTTTTAGTGGAAAGATTTATCCTGTTTTAATTTGTTTTAGTTACAAAATGTTTTTAAACCAATTAATTTCCTTTAAAATGAGCCATTGAACAACTTTCTGCGATGTTCCAGTGCAAAGCTATCTCTGGATAACAAGAAAAAAATATCCTGTTTAGGCAGGATGTTGTAGTAGCTGCCACGTTTTAGTTACAAAAGGATTTTAATCCAATTAATTTCCTTTAAAATTAGCCATTGAACAACTCTCTACGATGTTCCAGTGCAAAGCTATCTCTGGAAAAGAAGAAAAAAGAAAAAAATATCCCGTTTGTGGAGAATAACGTGGTTAAAGTCAATTTTCTTGATGTTCAAGCCAATATATTTCCCTTGCTATTCAAACCAAAGGGCGGTAAGTTTCCTTTCAAGGGTTTTCGGACAAGGCAGTTCTAATGGTGTACTTTTTGTTTTGATCTGACTCCTTTCTTAGGAACTATGAAGGTTTTACATTTCTTAACATTGGATGTGATCGTCTCTTACTAGGTTGCTAGCTACCGCTGCAACCCGGATTACTAATCTATACTATACTTAAGTGGCTTATAAAATTTATTATAGGCAAAAGGTCGTTCTTTATTATAATTTGTTTTGATCCGACTCTTTTTTTAAGAACTATGGGTTTTTATATTTCTTAACATTGGACGTGATCGTCTCTTACTAGGTTGCTAGCTACCGCTGCAACCCGGATTTTTTAGGATTCATGGGCTTTATATTTCTCAACATTGGACGTGATCGTCTCTTACTAGGTTGCTAGCTACCACTGCAACCCGGATCCGAAAACAAAAAGTTATGAGTTCTGTTGCATTGTAAAATTCTCTAATACGCTGAATATGATGGTAAGATTTTCATTATGATTCTATAGTTTTTAGTGGGTTTTTCGCTTTTTTTTTAAAATAAGGCAAATTTTCTCAGGCTTGTAACTTTTGAAGAATACTATATCGTTACAAACAGGAAAAAGCCTACGGCTTTATCTTCTTTGAAATAGTAAGAGACGAACCTCAAGTAGCTACCCCTGGAACTACCATATATCAGTTACTATAGATGAGAGACCGTTCTTTACTGTAAACTTCAAGAAAGAGTTTGTTGCTTACTTAGAGTTTCGTGTTAATTTCTTGAATGAAATGTCTTTTTTATTTATCCAGGAGGCAAATTCAAGAAAGAATTTGTTCCCATTAGTCTGACAATAGATGTATGCAAATTCCTTTTCTTACATCTCCACCGTTTTATTAGACATTCTAAACGTATGATATGCTAGCTTACTCTAAAAATAATGAACACATAACAATGTAATGCATAATATATTTTTAATGAAATAATGCTATGTAGAATATTAATACAAAAAATATATTATGATACATTATTAATATCAATGATTAACTTTGGAAATTTTGAATCTGTTCCATAAAATAGTTCACAATGTTCTCTCTTGATATTATAGCTATTGTCTTCTCTTAGTTCGTAATCAGTAGAATAATCATTATTCCATTTTGAGTCATACACAATTTTTACTGGTGTCTCATCAACAGGCTCAATATGCTTTTCGTCTTTGGTATTAGTCGTATGTGGTTCAATGACTGTTTGATCAATGGCAGTAACGTTTGCTGGTGCTTTGTTTTTCATCGATTCATCTTTATATTCCATCGTCATATTTTCTGACAATGCCCTTTTTATTTTTCTGGCAATTTCATTGTCTATTATCACATTATTTTTACACAGGTAACAGTTTTGGCACGTAGACAAGATATGGTTTACGATATTAGTAGAAGAGTAGGCCTTTCTTTTATTGATCTTCCGTTGAATGTTAATACCCGAAAGGTGACGATTGGATGTATAAGTAGGTAATGTGTTACCTGCAACAGTAGCAAGGAGTTGTCCTCTATCATCAATATCTGTTGAATTACTAACCTATACTATAATTAAGTGGCGTATAAAATTTATTATAGGTAAGAGGTCGTTCTTTATTATACTGACAAAATTGATTCTACTTTAAAAAGTATTTTATTTTTAATTACAAAAGGCATTAGATTTTGCAATTTCCTTTAAAATGAGCTATTATACGGCTCTCTATGATTTTCCAGTGCCCAGCTAGCTGAGAAGGAAAATCAAGCGGAAAGAAAAAAATATCCCGTTTGTGCAGAATAACGTGGTAAAAGTCAATTTGCTTGATTTTCAAGCCAATATATTTTCTTTGTTATTCAAGCCAAAGGGCAGTAAGTTTCCTTTATAGAGGTTTCGGACAAGGCGGTTCTAATGGTGTACTTTTTGTTTTGATCTGACTCTTTTTTTAGGAGTTGGGGGGTTTTATATTTCTTTACATTGGAGGTGATCGTCTCTTACTAGGTTGCTAGCTACCGCTGCAACCCGGATTCCAATGATCGTCTTTTAATATACTAAGTCCAATGTATGCAATGGTTTTTTATTCCAATCATCATTTTTTTAATGTTATGTTGCTTCAGTTACTATTAGATAGACTTTGGTCCTTATTGTAATCTCTTACTAGGTTGCTAGCAACCGCTGCAACCCGGATGCAACCCAGATTATGGCATCATTGATCAATATTTAACATGAAATGTTCTTTACTGTAATGGTTTGTTCTTTACTAGGTTTCAGCCATCTCTACAGCCATGATACTGATGGAAATTACATAATCCCTATTTATGTTTCAGGTAACATGGGCTAGGTGTCGTTCTTTATTGTAATTTGAAAGACTGCAGTGTGAAAAGACATCAAAAATGCAGTTTTTGGTGAAAAAATTTATTCTCTTTTAGAAATGATTTATTTTAGTTACTATAGATTTTTAACCCAATTAATTTCCTTTAAAATGAGCTATTGAACAACCCTCTATGATGTTCCAGTACCAAGCTATCTGTGGAAAAGAAAAAAAAGAAAAAAATATCCCGTTTGGGGAGAATAACGAGGTTAAAGTCAATTTTCTTGATTTTCAAGCCAATATATTTCCCTTGCTGTTCAAGCCAAGGGACAGAAAGTTTTCTATACAGGGGTTTCGGACAAGGCGGTTCTAATGGTGTACTATTTGTTTTGATCTGACTCCTTTGTTAGGTACTATGGGTTTTTTATATTTCTTAACATTGGACGTGATCGTCTCTTACTAGGTTGCTAGCTACCGCTGCAACCCGGATAAAAGTAAGAGCTGCAAAAGCGTCAGTATTATTTAATTATGAACAGCGTTCCACCAAAAATGTCTTTGGTGTTGCATTACGTAATTACTACATTGAATTTATTCGGTGATGCTAAAAATAATATTTCACGAAAAAATTCCAATTCTCTCACGTATGACTGCTCCATCAATTTCTTTTCAAGTTTCATCAAATACAGAACCTACCCTATCCTATTCTAAGGTCAGGAACATCTCCATTAAGTGGTGAAGGTAAAAGGTAAAGAAGACAGTACTGTAATAAATATAAACGAGCCACAGGGTTCAGTTTTTCTGGGCTTGAGTTCGTTCTTTACTATGTTATTACTAACTTTTAGTCTCCTTATGGGTTGTTCTATTCATTCTTTACTTTAAACATATCGATTCTTTATTTAAAATTTCTTAATGTAATAAAAATAATTTGTTTTAATTACAAAATGTTTTTAACCTCATTAATTTCCTTTAAAATGAGCCATTGAACAACTCTCTACGATGTTCCAGTGCCATGCTATCTGTTTAATTACTAACCTATACTATAATTTAGTGGCGTATAAAATTTAGTATAGGCAAAAGGTCGTTCTTTATTATAATTCTTGTCGAAAGATAAACGTGTATAAATGTTGCATTTAATTATTACGTTTTATATGGCTATACGAGAAAAATCAATCCCTTTGTACCTTTTCAACATATTGTAAACAGTACCCTTTTCGATGAGATTATAATAACTTTATATTCATTCTTTATTATAATCTTGATTTTCAAGCCAATATATTTTCTTTGTTATTCAAGCCAAAGGGCGGTAATTTTCCTTTGTAGGGGTTTCGGGCAAGGCGGTTCTAATGGTGTACTTTTTGTTTTGATCAGACACTTTTTTTAGGAGTTAGGGGTTTTAATATTTCTTAACATTGGACGTGATCGTCTCTTACTAGGTTGCTAGCTACCGCTGCAACCTGGATTACTGTAATATAGTATCAATCCTTTACGTAACTAGCTACCGCTGCAACCCAAATACCGCTGTAACCCTGATAACAAACAGGAAAATATTACAAACAGGAAAAAGCCTACGGCTTTTTCTTCTTTGAAATAGTAAGAGACGAACCTCAAACGATCAAGTAGCTAACTAAGTCCAATGCATGTAATAACTTTTTAATCCAATGATCGTCTTTTAATGTAACATATCAGTTACTATGGGAGAGAGATCGTTCTTTACAGTAATGTAACCCAATTAATTTCCTTTAAAATGAGCTATTGAACAACTCTCTACGATGTTCCAGTGCCTAGCTATCTCTGGAAACAAAAGAAAAAAGAAAAAAAGAATATCTCGTTTAGGCAGAATGTTGTAGTAGCTGCCACTTTTCTTGATTTTCAAACCAATATATTTCCCTTGCAGTTCATGCCAAGGGACAGAAAGTTTACTATACAGGGGTTTCGGACAAGTCGGTTCTAATGGTGTACTTTTTGTTTTGATCTGACTCCTTTTTTAGGAGCTATGGGTTTTTATATTTCTTAACATTGGACGGGATCGTATCTTACTAGGTTGCTAGCTACCACTGCAACCCGGATATCTTATAAGACTTCAGTTACTATGGACTACAGATAGTTTTTTATTGTAACCGAGTAGTCCAAGGTAGTGGTGTTAGCCACCAGTCTCTTCGGAGGCATGGGTTCAAATCTTACCGCTGGTATACGAATACGTTTGAAAGACTGCAGTGTAAAAAGACATCAAAAATGCAGTTTTTGGTGGAAAAATTTATTCTCTTTTAGAAAAAATTTATTTTCGTTACTATAAATTTGTAACCCAATTAATTTGCTTTAAAATGAGCTGTTGAACAACTCTTTACGATGTTCCAGTGCCAAGCATCTCTGGAAAAGAAAGAAAGAAAAAATATTCCGTTTAGGCAGAATGTTGTAGTAGCTGCCACTTTTCTTGATTTTCAAGCCAATATATTTCCCTTGCTGTTCAAGCCAAGGGACAGAAAGTTTACTACACAGGGATTTCGGATAAGGCGGTTCTAATGGTGTACTTTTTGTTTTGATCTGACTCCTTTTTTAGGAGCTATGGGCTTTTATATTTCTTAACATTGGACGTGATCGTCTCTTACTAGGTTGCTAGCTAACGCTGCAACCCGGATTTAATCCAATTAATTTTCTTTAAAATGAGCTATTGAACAACTCTCTACGATGTTCCAGTGCCAAGCTATCTCTGGATACAAAAGAAAAAAAATATCCCGTTTAGGCAGAATGTTGTAGTAGCTGCAACTTTTCTTGATTTTCAAGCCAATATATTTCCCTTGCTGTTCAAGCCAAGGGACAGAGATTTTACTATACAGGGATTTCGGACAAGGTGGTTCTAATGGTGTAAATTTTGTTTTGATCTGATTCCTTTTATAGGAGCTTTGGGTTTTTATATTCCTTAACATTGGACGTGATCGTCTCTTACTAGGTTGCTAGCTACCGCTGCAACCCGGATAACAACCAATCAAGTAGCTAACTAAATCAAATGTATATAATGGATTTTAGTATAGGCAAGAGGTCGTTCTTTATTATAAATGGCCCTGCAATAGGGGCAATCCTTTTGGTTCCGTTCCCATTGAAGGATACAAGTTTTGCAGAACGTATGCATGCGTGGCAATTTAACCGGTTTCACGAATACCTCACCGCAAATGCTACAAGACATATATAAATTTAACAGGTCAAGATGTGTCTTAATTAAAATTTTGTTTCTCTCTCTCAATCTTTACTTCTCCATACGCCTGGTCGGCTGAATACATTTGCTTTTCTCTTTTCAAGATGCTATCTCTGTTGTTTGTGTAGTACTGTTTTTTTAACTTGCGTGTAGCTTGCTTTGATTTAACCATTATGTAATTCATGAATGAGACCATTTACGTCTTTGTCGTTCTTAAATAGTAATTTAAATATAACTTTACAAGCCTACACTATATTTAAGCGACCCATACCAGTTAGTATAGGCAAGAGTTGGATCTTTATTATAAGTTTATTATAAACTTATAAGGAACTATGGGTTTTTATATTTCTTAACATTGGACGTGATCGTCTCTTACTAGGTTGCTAGCTATCGCTGCAACCCGAAAAAAAACACATTGTGCCCACATCGTTCTTTACTCAGGCAGTGCTAGCGCGCTGCCTATGATAATAAACTGATTACACACAGGAAAAAGCCTACGGCTTTTTCTTCTTTTAAATAGTAAGAGACGAGTCTCAAATAATCAAGTAGCTAGCTAATTCCAAAGGTAT